>JAKCWG010000342.1:0-148415 GCA_021464415.1 Lonicera japonica
CCTCTTTTTCACCAATTCTGATTTTTCTTACGTTTGAAGCGAGATGCTCTGATATCTTCTGAGAATGGCTTGAACTTTGGTGTATTCAGTCCGTTAGCGAGCTGGTGCCATCGTCCTGTAGATTTCTCCTTTTTGCTTGTGTTCTATACTTCTAGAGTCCTGCCGATCATCTTTTTCGTTCGAACTAGACGAGCTCTGCCCGACTTATAAAGAATTCTCCTGGCTGTTGGGTTCTGATGTTCGCCTTCCGATGGCGGTTCCCATAGAAGAAATCGGTCCTCGAGATATGCTGATTTCTCTATTAGCTATTCCTCAAGCGGCCTGTGATGGCTTTATACCGACGGACTCTTGATCTCTACAAAATGGTGAGGTTCTTTCATCGTTACGAGGAGAGAGCTTTTATAGTGCGGGCGTACTGTGGCGGCCTTGATTTGTCTGGTTTCTGATTGTACTGGTGACAGGCTCTTCCCGTGTCGATCCGATTATTCTTAGTTTGATCTATCAGGCAAGGATGGGGAATCCATAGTGCCCATAGTTCTGGCGAGCTCTAAATGGTCTAGATGATCTCAAAGGGGAGCTTCACCCTTCTTTAGGGGAAGTCCACGCTGCTATACATGTGGCTATTGGAGCGTTTCCGATCAGTGGGTTTCAATGGGGTCCAGCTTGACAACCCGACATACTTCTTCCATCGTCCCCTCTTTGGTGCCTTGACCATGTCTTCCTCTGATTGGACGGTATGGTTTTCAGAGAATTCTAGGGCCATTCGGTGGAACATTCCTTGGTGGAAGCTAAGGGCGATAGTGTTAGTACGGGGGGCAGCATTACATTCGGCTCGTGGACTCTGGTTCATCTTTTTATCTCCAGGACGTCTTTTTCGGCAGTTTAACATTCCCCAGGGCATTCCCCTTGGTCTCGCACAATTCTTCCGAGTCTAAATACTTGACCAGCATGTTTCTTCATCGATGGAGAGAATGTGGCGTGCTCGACTGACTCGTCAGTTCAACCCTGCCTGTTTCGGTATTTCCAGGCCCCTCCGGCTGACATCATCCGCTCTCTTTGGAGGTCTCTTGAAGATGATCTGATTGATGACCCCTTTCAGATGGAGTGGTTTCAATTCATGGATTCTGAGCCTACAGAAGAAAGCATTGTCTCTGCGTACCAGATTCTGGACGAGGCCCGAATTGACTTGGCTACTGAAGACCCAGCTTGGCCAATCCCTAGGGATTAGTTTCTTTTTTTGTATGATGTACCTCATTTGTAACCTTCAGTGTTCTCAACCACCTTAATAATAAACAAAGGACTTTGTTACGAGAAATAAATTTCTTCATAATGTTTAAACCGGGCCTGAAGTCACTTCTCAGGTTGCTACGTTCCCCTTTTGATTTTTCCAAAAAACATAACTTTGAGTTGGGGCTCAGGTTTACGTAGTTCTTATCATACATGTTACATCTATTGATAATACTTCTTCAGTCGATCCATGTTGACTGGAGAATGCAGTAATTGTCCATCCAAATCAGCGAGTATAGCGGCACCCCCTGTATCAATCTCTTTGACGATGTATGGCCCTGTCCACTTCTGACCGAACTTTCCCCTTGGGTCCCTGGCTGGCTCTCGAATTTCTTTCAACACTATATCGTTCTCATTAATGCCCCGAGTTTTTACTTTTTGGTTAAATGCTCGAGCGATTCTCTTCTGATACCCTTGGTGGTGACATGCGGCTTTCAATTCTTCTCATCTAACAATGCTAGCTCGTCATAACGTGCCTGGACCCATTCGGCTCATTAACTTGATTCTCCAACATTACCTGAGGGAGGGACTTCTAACTCAACAGGAAGAACTGCTTCCATCCAGTATGTAAGTGAAAACGGGGTTGCTCTGGTAGAGACCCTTTCAGTGGTGCGGTATCCCACAACGCATATGGTAATTTCTTGGGCCAGTCCGTCCGACAGGTGTCGGTCATCTTGCTCAAGATGTTCTTCAGATTCTTGTTAGCGGCCTCAACTGCCCCATTGGTTTGTGGCCTGTATGGCGAAGACCTGTGTCGGGTAATACCGTATTCTTCCATGACTGTATTAGCTTCTCCTTCGAAGTGGGTGCCCTTGTCCGAGATAATTTCGTGTGGGCCCATACCGACAGACGACATTCCTTTTGATGAATCTGGCAACTTTCTTGGCATCCAAGGTCTGGTAAGACTCGGCTTCCACCCATTTGGTGAAGTAGTCGATGGCCACTAGTATGAATTCATGGCCGTTGCTGGCTTTGGGCGAAATCTTCCCAATGACGTCGATTCCCAGGTTGCGAAAGGCCAGGGAGCAGTCATGTTGTACAACTCTTTCGGAGGAGCTTCTGGGATTTAGCATAAATTTGGCACTTGTGACAACGGCGTACGTGGTTAATGCAGTCGTTTTGCAGGGTAGACCAAAATAACCCTGTCTGATAATTTTGCGGGCAAGTGTATAAACCGCTCATATGAGGTCCGCATCGCCTCCATGTATCTGATCCATCATTTTGATTGATTCTTCTTTGGTGAGACATTGAAGATGAGTCCCGTCGTAGTTTCTCTTATATAGCCTTCCGGCACAAAGTATGAACCCGGATGCTAACGTTCTGAGTGTGACCCGCGTTTTCTTATCTGTTTGCTTGGGATACTGATGGTTCTTCTGCAGGTTCCAGATGTCGTAAAACCACGCGGTTGAGTCACCGTCCTTTTCATTCTTACCTCAAGGGCCATGCAGTGTGCTGGTCCTGATTTCTTTTGTACTGTAAGAGTTATTTCTTCCATCCCCTCGGGATATCAATCATAGATGCCAAGGTTGCCAGTGCGTCAGCAAAACTGTTCTGTGACCTGGGGACATAGTAAAACTTCGCATGCTCGAACTTTCCTGTGACATCCTCCAGTCGGGAGAGGTAAGGGACTAATTTCTCATCTCTGACCTTCCATTCCTTCAGAACTTGGTGGAACCACTAGTGCTGAATCTCCGTATACCTGTATTCTCTGTATACCTCTTTAGAGCGCGATTTTTAACCCGAGTATGCAGGCTTCATATTCGGCCATGTTGTTGGTGTAGAAGAAATCTAGACGATACGATATCGGGGAGTGAGTTTGATCTGGAGAGACCAAGAGGATGCCTATCCGTTTCCGTTTTGATTGGCGGCCCCGTCGAAATATAATTTCCAGTCTTCATCAATCTCGACATTCATGATAGTTCATCCGGGAACTCGACTTCTTCTAGCATGTCCCCCAATATCGGATTGTGGGCTAGGTAATCAGCTATGATCTTGCCTTTGACTGCCTTCTGGGTCATGTAGGTGATGTCAAATTCGGAGAGGAGAGCAGAATAACTACTTTGCCATACAGTTCGAGAGAGCTGGTTTCTCGAAGAGGTATTTTAGCGGATCAATCCGTGATGCAGGATGACTGGAAAGACTAACATGTAGTGCCTTAATTTCTGTGTTACCCAGAGAGAGCGGCGTATGACTCTCTAGCGGCGTGTAGTTTATCTCAAATGGGGACAGTTTTTTGCTGATGTAATAGATAGCTTGCTCCTTTCGGGTATCCTTCATATGTTGGGCTAGCATAGCTCCCGCAGCCGAATCCATAACCGTTAGGTATAAGATTAGTGGTAGCCCGGCCTGTGGTGGGGCTAATACTGGGGGATTGGAGAGATAGTCCTTGATTCTATCAAAAGCCTCCTGGCACTGATCGTCCCACTCTCCGGTGAAGATTTTTCAGGAGTTTGAAGATTGTCTCGCAAGTTTGAGTGAGCTGAGAGATGAACTTACTGATGTACTGCAAATTACCTAAAAACCCCGGACTTCTTTCTCGGTAAGAGGCTCAGGCATTTCTTGGATAGCTCGAACCTTGGCAGGGTCTATCTCGATTCCTTTCTTACTGACAACATAACCTAGGAGTTTTCCTTTGGTCACCCGAACACACATTTCTGCGGATTGAGTCTCATCCGGTACTGGCGGAGGCGATCGAAAAAGGCTCGTAAAGCTGGTACATGGCCTTTCTCTCCTTTGACTTGATTATCATGTCGTCCACATACACTTCTACCTCTTTATGAATCATGTCGTGGAAGATAGCTGTAGCGGCCCTCTGATACGTTGCCCCGGCATTCTTTAGCCCGAATGGCATAACAGTGTAGCAGTATGTCCCCCATGGCGTGATAAATGCTGTTTTCTCCTGGTGATCTGGGTGCATCTTGATCTGATTATATATGGCAAAACCGTCCACGAATGACTTCAAGGCATGGTTGGCTGTATTATCCACTATCAAATCAATGTTGGGTAATGGAAAGTCATCTTTTGGGTAAGCTTTATTGAGATCCCGGTAATCCACACACATGCGGACCTTCCCATTTGCCTTTGGAACGGGCACAATGTTGGCTAACCATAGAGGGTACTCGATCACCCGCAAAAACCCTACACTCAGTTGTTTCATCACCTCCTCTTTCACTTTCAGGGACCATTCTGGCGTGAGCTTTCTCAATTTTTGCTTGACGGGTCTGAACTCCGGCTTGGTGTGTATTCGTGCATGACTATCTGACTGTTCAAACCTGGCATGTCGGCATAGGACCATGCGAAGAAACCACATACTCTTTCAGAGTTTTGTGTGAATTCCTCTCTTTCTGTCTCACTTAGACTTGCCAATGCGGACCTCTCTTCTTTCCTCTTCTGTCCCGAGGTTTAATCCCAAGAGTGTCTCCTTCTTCACTTTGTATAATCCTGACCCTCCCGTTCAGGTGTTCGTTTAGTCTTTCCAACTCCATATAAGCAATTTACAGAATTAACATTAACAGGATAACGCAAAACAGAGTCTTCTTCATTAATGATAGTGCTTATAGGTACAAGTTTAAAAAGTGAATCTAGGAGAGACTTTTCTTTAGCCCTACCCTCACTTTTACCTCTCACCTTACAATTTCACTCTTTCTTTCCCCCTTTTCTTTGATAGTCTGGGTCAGCGTGTATTAAGTGTACAGGGTCGTCTCCTGACTCATTATCTCCTAGAGCCATGACATCGAAGAGATTTTCGATCATTTCTTCCTCTTCCTTGTCTTCACTTTCTTTTCCTGGTCCGATCGTTAACTTGGTAGAGAAGTTGTGTATAACACTTTCTTTGAGATAAAGGTCCTCTTCATAGAAGATTTCCCATCCCGGAAGGTTATCTCCGTTGCTATTCCTCCAGGGCTCTTGAAAGCCACAAAAACGGGGAAGTTTTCTCCTTCCTTGATAAAAAACCCGTTTAGAGAGCTAAAACTCGATATCGATGCCCTCGATTCCTATTCTCTTGGTCATATTTCTTGGTGTGTTGGTACCCCAAACCTTCCTTTTCGTACCTCGTTACCGGTTCCAAGGCTTGAAGCAATCCGAGCTGTCCCATTCCCAGACTGGCTCCAGTTAGGTATTTCATCTTTCTCAGCATATTCGTGATCTTGGTGCTGAGACGGGGATATTGTCAGGGGGTAGATACTCGATTCTTTGGGTGGTGAGAGCTTGCACTTGAGGCTCATAAGAAAAGCCTCCCAACTGTATGCTTTGACTCCCGATGCCCAAAACAGGTAACTCCAGATCCGCCAGGTCCTTTCAGGATCTCCTTGGATGGTAATTACGTTCTCTTCGAATGGTATTTTGATCTTCTGGTGTAAGGAGGAGGGGAGCGCTCCTATGTCATGTAGCCATGCTCTTCCCAACAGGAGGTTGAAACTGGAGGGAATGTTTATGATTTGGAACTCGACCGGAAAGTTTCCGGGACCAACCATGAGATCAAGCTTCAGAGAACCCAAGACGGCTCGCCTAGTGTTGTCATAGGCTCTGACGGTCACAGCTGATGGCGAAAGCTCTGAGTCTAAGATACCCAGACATTTGGCAGTCTTCAGGGGACAAACATTTATAGTCGACCCATTGTCGATGAGAACCTGTGGCAAGACTTTCCCTCGGGTCCGGACAGTGATATGGAGGGCCAGGCTGTGTTTCCTTCCCAACGGAGATAAGTCTTCATCTGAAAATGACAGACTTCTTTGGACTATAAGTGACCCGATCATGTTTGGCAGTTGCTCGGGTTGTAGAGTCTGGTGATATGACAGCCTCATCTAGGAGTTTGATGAAAGCGGTCCTGTGAGGTTTTGAGGCAACCAAAAGGCCCCAAATGGTGATATGTGCTTGAGTTTTCTTCAGCTATTCCAGTACCCGATCCTCTCCTGCCTCCTTAGGAGGTAATGATTTCTCAGTATCTATTGATGGTGGTTGGTATACCCTTCCCGAGCGGGTGATTTGCTGTATCCAGAGGGATGCTGGGTCCGATCCTTCCGAGGTTTCTGATGATTCCGACTCTGTCGACCAACTGAAGGCTTTGGGGGAGTTTCTGTCATACAGATTGTCTCCTCAGGGAGGCCTCGGGGCTTCCATGGTTGTTTTTTCTTCCTGTCTTGGGTCCATCCTATCCCAGCTTTTTCCGAGATTGGTCTTGATTGCAAGCGGTTGTGAAATCCTTTGGTTGGCCTTTCCTAAACCCTGCCCGGGTAGGATTTCATCTTAGCCATCCATTGGTCAATTATCGGATTGAGGCCTGGGGCCACTTGAGCCTTTGCTGGCGGTACGACGGGTGCCTTGTAGGTTGGGTCATCTTGAATGAGTCCTACGGGGTCAAAGCCTTCTCCATCAGTGGTCAAGGCATTAATTCCCACAGGTGGAGCATGGTTGGGAAGGGGGTTGTTGGTAACATTGGGCCCGCCAGGTGCGGGAATAGTTCTGGCTTCAATGAGGTCCTGAATACGGTGACGAAGAGCCAAACAGCGTTCCGTGTCATGGCCTGCTGCTTGATGGTATGCACAGTTCTCATTCATTCTCCAAGTAACGGAATAGGACTTGGTGGAGGGCGTGGGTTGAGGGGAGTGATTAGTCCAGCTTTCGGAGTAGTTCCATACTTTTGACTAGGGTAGTGGGAAGAGTACAGAAGTTCCTTTTTCTCCTCATTTCGGTACCCAAGGAATCCCCTTGTACGGGCCAATTTATCGTAGGTGCTTGTGGTGCTGTTGAAAAGAGCTCTGTTGATACGGGTATGAGCCTATTTGGTTAACAGTTGGAGTGGCCATCTTTCTCCCTGCGTATGAGGCCTTCTTGGTATCATTCTTGGCCTTTTTAGCCAATTCTTCTTCTACTTGTGACCCCATGCTTAACAAGGCTCTGAAATGTGGGAATACGTGCTTTCCCATACAACTTAATACAGCTGGAGTAAAATTCCTTTGTATGATTTCCAACTGTTCTTCTTCATCAGGCCGTTTGGACATTTGGGAGGCCATCTCTCTCCAGCGTGTGATGAAATCACTGAAGCTTTCCTTCTCTCCTTGCTTGGTCATTTCCAGGTGTTTGCAGGTAATTTATAAATCTTCGTTGGACCCGTATTTAGCCATGAATTCTTTAACAATATCCCCCCAAGTCTTCGTGTGGTGTCTTCCAGATCGAAAAACCATCTCAGGGGCGGCCCCCGTGAGAGTCATGTGAAAGGCCTGGGCTAATTTCGGTTCTCCACAACCGGACACTTGCATAGATCTGATGTAGGATTGGAGATGGGTTTTAGGAGGTGTGGTTCCTGTGAACTTGGTGATGGAAGGGAGCTTGAATCCCTGGGGCAATCTTGCTTCCGGGTAGAGGGAAAAAGCATTCATATCTGTAATCTCATCTGCTCCTTTTATCAAGGAGACCCCCCTTTGCAAAACCCTCATATGCTCTTTCAGTTTCTTCATTTCTTCACTCTCTCTTGACACCTCATCGGGCTGTTCCCGAGCTATAACCGATTCTGCATATACTGCCCGAAGTCGATTGATGTCTGGGTATTCATGAGGAGGGGCTACTGGGGCCGGAGGTGGAATAGGCCTTGCGGGAACTTGTGGCCATGGCTGGTATTAAGGATCAATGCCCGGTTGGGGTTGTGGCCAGACGATGGGTGGCTCTGGTTGCTGATAGGTAGGGCCTGAATCTGGGGCCCACTGATTCGGGTTGTTAGGATCTGCCTGAACGGGACCTATGGTGACAGGACTTGTTTGAGGTGGATTGGTTCCTTGAACTGGGGGAAGTACTTGCGATGACTGCCCTTGATCTCGATTCGGTGGTAGTCGTTCAAACCCCGGTGGCACGACCCGCCCGGCTGACAACTCTTCTACTCGAACTCGGGTACTCTGTTGTTCATTCGTGAGGTTTGCTAAACTTATGCTGACGGTCCTCAGTAAACGATACATTTCGGCTAAATCTGGCTGTGGTGCAGACGCCTCGGCTAGGCTCTGATCTGTCTCTGGATTCTCGCGTCTATCAACCATTTCCGGTGTGCTTGGTCTTATTAATCTCCCGGTATGATCTCGACCAGCTCAACCTTCCAGACTGTTGCCGTATGATGACTGTAGATGGAACCATAGGGCGAAGATGAAGGAAGACCATGACGTGACTCGAATTTTGCCAAAAGAGACCACGGGAAAAGAAAAACAATGAAAACCAAGTTTCGGGTGTTTTTATAAAGACACGTCAACAACGACTTGAGCGAATTCCTGGTGGGAGTTTAGGATAGGCAGCGAAGTGCTCCTTGGGTTATCCTACTCGTCCCGAATTTTTGAAAAACTCATTTTTTTATTTTATGAAAATTGGGAATATCTCTCCTCTTGAGTTGCTTTTCATGGGAGATGTACCGGGGAAAGTCACAACGAGTTTAACCTCGATGTAAGTTTCTACGACGGAGGTTGGTCAGCCTCCGGCCGTACTTGCCAATATCTGGGGGAGATATATATGACAAGGCCCTATGTGGTACAATTTCCTCACGGTTGATAAAAAAGTAAAAGAGTGTTCTATTTTTGACTCTCCTATATGCAACGCAGGTGTAATGCAAGGTGAAGGCTTTCAGGCTCCCTCCTATTTGGCAAGACCTTGCGATATACCCCAGGGGCGGGTACGTGCAAGAATCTTTTGATATACTTCCCGGGTACGTGAGTGTTCTCGTCACTCGATATACCTCGGGGGCGTACTTGGCCAAGGAGAGTGGAAGTAAATGCTTTCGGTTTATATTGGCCCAAGCGAGCCAACTCCCTACTCACTTATAATACTTCCGAGGGTTCGGGGTAAATTCACACTCGTAGAACCAATGCATGATTTGTTAAAGTGCGTGCAAAACAAGAATTTTTCAAAAGATTAATTGCAAATATCTTATCTTCGAGGTGTATTTTGAAAACGCCATTTTTATTTATTTAAAAAGATATTTCTTTACAATCATATATAACATAAAGGGGAAATCCTAAACATATGTCTATGTCAATGAATGGACTCTACTGCGCCTCTAGGTCAGGTCAACAATGAAAATCCAGGCACCACGTCAGGGGGTAAGTAGGGAAAGCAGTAAAAGCATGCATATCAACATAATATAAACAAAAAGTCCACATATAAGAGCCTAGTTCTTATAGTCCCCAGCAGAGTCGCCACTGTGAGAACCCGCAAATGCGACCCCTGGGTCTTGTCCCCGTTCGTTGGGCGTCTGAAACGTCAGAAGGGATCCTGTCGTTCCATTTGCTTGGAGCTGGTTGATGATTCATATCGGGTGTCCCTCTATCCTGTTTCTAGGTGTAAAAGGGTTCATTCAGAGTCGCCAGTACGTTTTACGAGAAAACGGACAAAAAGGTTGTGTAAGAGAAAAGGCTACAGATAAGCCTTTCTTTACACGTTTGTCTGCGAAACCAGGATTCTATAGGGTTCGGGAACTATATTACGGTTTGGGAAGGTGTTAAGCACCCATTCCGCCCTTTCGGTCTCTAGTGGTCTTATATGTTTATTTCGAGATAAACCTGATTTTCGAGCGCGTTAGAAATCTAGCACAACCATGTTGCCACAATAAAGCTAATATACAGATATCTTATTTAATTACTAGAAGAGACTTTCGTTACCTTCCCGACAAGAATAATAATAAGAAAGAAAATATAATACGGCAGAGAGATCTCCGGCGATAATAATCTTCTCCTTCTTCAGATATTTTCGAGAATTCGATCCCCGAGACTGGACACATCGAGTGTCGAGAATAGATTCGATAATTCTTCAGAAATAAGACGATAATAGAAAATACTTGACGAAAGATCAGAAAATCAGATCATAAACCCGCAATTCTGCTCTAAAACTGCTGTTTTTTGCTGTGGTGTTGGTGTCCCTAAACCTTGGGTGTTGCTGGCCTATTTATAGTGTCGAAAAGGTATATGTCGCGCGACATATTGCTGTATGTCGCGCGACAATCTTGACTATCGCGCGACATTTACTTTAATGATGATGTGGTGGGGCGTTTGTCGCGCGACATTTGGGTGTATGTCGCGCGACAATCTTGACTGTCGCGCGACATTTACTTTAATGATGATGTGGTGGGGCGTTTGTCGCGCGACATGTCCCTACAGGGGGGGATTGTCGCGCGACATACTTGAATGTCGGGCGACAATCTTGAATGTTGTGCGACATTTCGCTTTAAAGCATGCTTGTTTGGCCAACAAACGCTTCCGGGGCAGTCTCGGGTGGGTCTCGGAGTCCAGAAACAGCAGTTCTCGAAGGTTGTTAGGGTTCTTGCAGGGGTCACGGATCGGGGTGTCTACAAAATCGAGGAGGGTGAAACCGTTACGGTTAACCTAGGGACCGATGAGGATAAGAAAGAGTTAAAAATTGGGGCTGAGTTGAATGAAACTGAAAGCAAAGAATTGCATGAGTTGTTGAAAGAATATGTTGATGTGTTTGCTTGGTCTTATGCTGATATGCCAGGTGTAAGCACTGATATAGTGATGCATGAGATCCACACCAAACCAGAGTGTAAACCCGTCAAGCAGAAACTCAGAAAGTTGATACCAGAATGGTCCTTAAAGGTTAAAGAAGAAGTTGAAAACCAGTTGAAAGTGGGATTCATCCGAGTAGTGAATTATCCAACTTGGTTAGCCAATGTCGTACCTGTACCGAAGCCAAATGGGAAAGTGAGGGTATGTGTAGATTACAGGGATCTCAATAAAGCCTGCCCAAATGACGATTTTTCATTACTCAATATCGATCTAATTGTGGACAATACTGCCAACCATGCTTTGAAGTCGTTCGTCGATGGTTTCGCCGGTTATAACCAGATAAAGATACATCCCAATCATCAAGAAAAAACTGCCTTCATCACACCATGGGGTACTTACTGTTACACAGTTATGCCGTTTGGGTTGAAGAATGCCGGGGCAACGTACCAAAGGGCTGCAACTGCACTTTTTCACGATATGATCCACAAAGAGGTTGAGGTATATGTGGACGACATGATCATCAAGTCCAAAGAGAGAGAAGGCATCTCCCCGCCCTCAAAACATTCTTCGATAGACTCCGGCAATTCCAGATGAAATTAAATCCGCAGAAGTGTGTATTTGGGGTAACAAAAGGCAAGTTGTTGGGTTATGTCGTTAGCAAAAAGGGAATCGAAGTAGACCCTGCCAAGATAAAAGCAATCCGAGAAATGCCGTCACCGCACACAGAGAAGGAGGTCAGAGGGTTCCTGGGTAAGCTACAATATATCAGCCGGTTCATATCCCAGCTCACGCAAACATGCGAGCCCATATTCAGACTCTTACAGAAATCATCAGATGGTCAGTGGAATGAACAGTGCCAAGCGGCGTTTGATAAAATCAAGGAGTACCTATCCAATCCACCAATCCTTGCCCCACCACAGCCAAACCTTCCCTTATTACTGTATCTCACAGTCAATGAAATTGCCGCAGGGGCTATGTTGGCCCAACACTTGATCTAGAGTCAAAAGGAGCAAGCGATTTATTACATCAGTAAGAAGTTGTCACCCTCTGAAAGAAATTACTCACTACTGGAAAGATCGTGTGCAGCTTTGATTTGGGCAACTCAGAAATTACGCCATTACATGCTCGTATTTTCCGTTGTTTTGATAGCCCGGTTGGATCCATTGAAATACTTGTTCGAGAAGCCAGTGTTGACTAATCGGATGGCTAAATGGGTATTTTTGTTATCTGAGTTCGATATCACATATGTTACCCAGAAGGCGATTAAAGGTCAGATTATCGCAGATTTTTTAGCTGGTAATCCTATTTTGGAAGAGGAAGAAGAAAGAGATCTCAGCTTCCCAGATGAAGCTATCATGGTATTAGAAACAGAGAGTAAATGGAAATTGTATTTCGACCGGGCTGCCAACAAAAATGGCTATGGAATAGGGATTCTTTTGATCTCGCCAGACCAGATTCACGCACCGTTGTCGTTCCGGTTGCAATTCGACTGCACCAATAATACTGCTGAATATGAGGCTTGCATCGTGGGGTTGGAAATCGCTCTTAAAAGAGGGGTAATGAAAATATAGGTTTTCGGAGATTCGGCTCTTATCATACACCAGGTATTGCGAAAGTGGAAGATCAGAGAAGATAAGCTCATCCCCTACCTGGACAAACTGCAAGATATGGCTAACAAGTTTGAAGAGATTAGTTTCCACCATGTACCCCGCAGTCAAAATAATTTCGCCGACGCACTGGCAACATTGGCATCAATGGTAGAAATCCCGGGAGATTTACAGGCAGTACATATCACTATTGAGCAAAGAGAGGTCCCGGCATACTGCATGGTCCTTGACAGTAAAAATGAAGATGAGGAATTGGTAGATTCAGCCACCTGGTATTACGACATCTGGAGGGTCCTAAAAGAAGGAAAATACCCTGATCATGCCAATAAGAAGACTCGGATAGCACTTCGGAGATTGGCAGCTCAATTCATCATTTGCGCGGGAAAATTGTACAAGAGAGGGTATGACGGAGTACATCTTCGATGCCTAAGGGAAGAGGAATCTCAAGCCGTTATGAGCAAAGTGCATGGAGGAGAATCCGGACCCCATATGAGTGGACACACTTTGGCCCGGAAGATAATTCGGCAAGGATATTACTGGACCACTATGCAACAAGACTGTAATGGTCATGTCAAAAGATGCCATCTCTGCCAAGTCTACGTAAAATCTCAGAAACTTCCCCCAAAAGAATTGTACACCGTGACAACTCCTTGGCCGTTCTCAGTTTGGGGAATAGACGTCATTGGAAAAATATCGCCATCAGCAAACAATGGACATGAATACATACTGGTCGCAATCGATTATTTTACAAAGTGGGTCGAGGCAGAATTGTATTCGAAGCTTGATGCTAAAAAGGTACAAAATTCATCCGAAGGAATATCATCTGCAGATACGGGGTACCCCATGAGATTGTGTCTGACAATGGAACCCACTTCGAAGGAGAAGCCAACGATGTGATGGAAGAATACGGGATACAGAGTCACAAGTCCTCCCCCTATAGGCCACAGACCAATCGTGCAGTAGAAGCGGCAAACAAAAATCTAAAGAATATGATTAGCAAGATGATAAAAGGTGGTCGAGATTGGGCCGATAAACTGCCGTATTCATTGTGGGGATATCGCACTACAGAAAGGGTCTCCGTAAACGCCACGCCGTTTTCATTAACGTATGGGATGGAAGCAGTACTGCCTGTAGAAATGGAGATCCTGTCTCTAAGGGTAGTTATGGAAAGCACAGTGGCAAAATTAGACTGGGTTCAATGCCGTTATGAAGAATTGGCACTACTCGACGAGAAACGATTGAAAGCCGCCTACCATCAGCAAGGGTATTAGAAAAGGGTTGCTAGAACATTCAATTAGAAAGTGAAAATTAGGGGAATACAGATAGATGATTTGGTGGTAAAAGAAATCAGAGAGCCAGCTAGAGATCCAAGGGGAAAATTCACGCAGAAGTGGACAGGGCCGTATATTGTCAAAGAGATTTTGTCCGGAGGAGAAGTCATAATCACAGATACAGATGGGCAACAGTTCAATTCTCCGGTTAATCTAGACCGTTTGAAGAAATACTATTAGTAAAGGACATAAACCGGCATACCCAAGAACTACGTAGACCTGAGCCCCACAACCAAGAATTGAGATATTAAAACAAGGGGAACGTAGGCAACCTGAGAAGTGAGTTCAAGCCCGGTCTAATTTTCATAAAATAAAATAAACCCTGCTTTTCATTAATTTTGAAAAATTACAAAATAAGTTTGCATAAAAAAATGAATTTCAAAATAAAATCCCTAAAACATTTTTAAAAGAAACCCAAAAACCACATCCAGAACATCCCTAAGCTAGTGGGCGTGGTAGCTGATCATTTTCAGTCGAAAACTCAATCCGAGCCTGATCCACAAACTCGTAAGCTTGCACAATAGCATCAACCACAGGTACCTCCTCCATAAACTCAAACCAACGCATCTGGCGCAAACTACCAAGAACCCGATCCTGGACCCTATCCCAAATCCTCCTCACGTAACCTCCGCCATAGGACGGGAGATCCCAAACTCGACAGCACTGAAAACCCGGGTGAAACGTCCTGCCCACATAGCCGTGAGTCGAAGAGCAAGCCGGGTATCAACCATAACAGAGTCAGCCAAAAAATCGCGATGTACAGGCAAATCCATCGAGGGTATATTGAACTGTCGCAGTAATCTGGAAGGAATGTAGAAAGAAGTAAAGAAGAGGCCCCGAATACGCACGTAATGCTGACCACCTGTGAGAATCCGGACCCGCGACCCGAGAGGAGAGTCCTCGTTCTCGGTTTGATTTGAAAACGTATTTTTTGTAGAGTCGCCAGTTTGTTTTACGAGAAAACAAACAAAAGATCGTACGAAGGACAATTCGAAAACGAACTATCTTTCATACGTTTGAAACCAGAGATTTATTTTGAAAATTGACTTTGCTAGGGTTCGGGAACTACGTTACGAATTGGGAAGGTGTTAGGCACCCAATTCGCCCTTTCGGTCTCTTAATGGATCATGTATCTAATTCCTATTTTAGATATCTTGCAAGTAGTTCGAATGGTTTTCAAATAGTCCTTTCCGGATATATTCAGTTTAAAACAATATTTTGAAATCATACTCGAGCTTTGCGAGCGCCTACGTATTCATTCGTAGAATGAAATCAGAGTCTCGTAGTTCCTTTCTTTGGAAAGTATTTTTGTATTTTTGTTTTGTTTTGAAAACGTGTCAAAACGGATTTTAGATTTATTATAAAACTTAGAAAGGGTTTATTTGAAAGCAATGAACTTCTTTGCAAGTTATCTAATTTTCTGTATTAAAAATGAATATAGAAATGCAATACCGAAATTTAGAGAAGTGATAGAAAGTTATACCTGCTGCGCTTGAAGAAGATAGGAGAGCCTTGTCTTGACTTCCTTCTCTCTCTAGAGCTTTCTCTCTCCAAAGCTTTCTCTCACTAACTTCCTCTCTCAGAATTTTCTCTAAAAATGACTTTCTAAAGACTTTGACCAAGCTCCCACTTACCAAAAATACTATTGAATGTTGATGATCCCAAAATGGGATCCCAAGAGTCCTATTTATAGCAACATTTTCGCCAAAAACGCTCCAAAAGAGGCCAACCGCAGGGGTAGCCGCATGGGGTGCGGCTGGGGCGTGCGACAGGGATATGCCAGCCGTACGGCTGGCAGGTGGCCGTACGGTTGGGCTGCGGCTAGGGGGTGCGGTTAGGAGTTGCCAACCGTACGGTTGGCAGGTGGCCGTGCGGTTGGCCGTGCGGCTGGGGGGTGCGGTTAGGAGGTGCCAACCGTACGGTTGGCAGGTAGCCGTGCGGTTGGCCGTGCGGCTGGGAGGTGCGGCTGGCTCACAAAAAATGCGCATGACCGGGCAGGTCGATCCCCGTCCTAGTAAGCGAAGAGGCAACGAGGTTGTCTTAGACTCCCAACGCGTCCGAAAGCGGAGTCTTTCCTATCAGTCTTTCTACATGCATGATGACTCATGATTAAATGCAGGATGCTAAATGAAAACCAGTATTCACACGAGAGTCGTGGATTGGGGTGTTCACACCACCAGTAGATAAAACCATCGACCTCAATCGCCACCACGGCATGTGCCATCGAATAGATCTAGAAATCTCACAGAAAACCCCAGTCCAAATGCAAGCACTCCTAGAATCACCAAGCAAGAGGGTACGTCTGAAAAAACGCGCAGGGTTGCGCAGGATGGCAGGGCCCACATGCCTATTAGACACAAATCGAAAGCGCTCCAATAGCCACATATACAGCAATATCGGGCTCCCACGGAAAAACTCAGAAGTACCAGCAACCATAGCATCTAACCCGAGGAAGGTCTCGGCCAGCACGTAAGGAACAATTGAACGACCCAGTAAAGCCTGCTGAACTAGTAAAACTATATTCGGGTCAATCAGGAAATCCCCAGTAACAAAGAGCAGGGTAGCAAAACAGCATACCATGGCACCTACGGTGCGAGCTCGAGTAAAAACAGGATCATCAGCAGAGTCGAGCAAGAATCGGACTAGGCGACGTAAATCTAAACCAGTTGGAGTAAGCATCGAATGGCAAACCCGAGAATCTACCTGAAGAATCTTAGCAAGAACCAAGCGGGGGCTGAGGGTGAGATCCAAAATAGATAACTCGGCATTAAGAGGCTGACCCAGAAACCAAGAAAACTCCTAATAAGTAGGACAGAGCTCGTCAATGCCTATGCGAAAGACGTGATCGGTATGGTCCCAGAGGGGTAAGGCGCCAGGAAGAAAACTATATCGAATCTCAGCAGATCGCCAGTAGAAAAGACGACTCCAATCTCCCCAGTTTAGGGCATTTTCAGCACGCATGAGCCGCCCTAGAGACTGAAGAAATCAGAGAGATTCATCGGAACGAAAGGAAGACATAATGTGGGTAAAAGAGTGTAGAGAGAGAAAAGTAAGAAAGGAAGGAAAATGAGAGAAATGAAGAAATGAAGAAATGAATGAAACGAGGGAAGTATTTATAGGATGGGGGCATTGGTCTAAAGACAAAGCAGTTGTCCCCAGGACAAGGCTGTTGTCCCCAAGACAAAGCTATTGTCCCTAAAATAAAACTTTTGCCTCCAGGCCAAAATCTTTATTAACAAACATAACAACATTTACAACTGATATTTTCTCAAAATAAAATATTAAATATATTTTCGGAAAAGAGTCTACATTACATACGTTTGCATACATATCATTTTCGAGCTATATAGACTTGTTTCTTTTTCGCAAAATACACGATTTCATAAATAAAACATAAATGATGCTTTTTCAAAAAACAAAAAAAAACCAGCTAATTGCCGCGCCGTGATGACATGTCAACATTCTCCGCCGAACCAAACTGAGAACGCCGAGAAGAAGGGCCACGACGACGAGGGGCAGGACGACTTATGAGCACGGCCTCATTAACTGACCCCATGGAAGAGCGAGAGGGTGCACCAGGATCAGGAGCCTCACGAGCAGCGACATTACTAGCAAGCCTCATGGCATCACGGAAAGACCTATTGTACTCCCACGGTTGGGGAACACAGTGAACTAAGAAGGCCCAATAATCCGTGGCAGTATCATAAAGACTACGTAATTCATCTATCGAGACTACAACATTTGTCCCACTTGGAATCCCGGGAAAAGTAAAACGTTCAGGAGTGGGAGAAGATCAGAGGTTATACTGCATCTCCTCCCAAGCAGCAATAAAAGACATGATCCGCGGCAATACAGGTAAACTACAAGAGCAGGACGATTGGCCAGGTCCAGAAGGCATCCCTTGATCCCTCTCAAAACGTCTAGCCGCTTCTGCCTGGTTGAGATCTCGTACTGTATCTCGAAATTCCCTCCCAGAGTCTTGGGGTACCTCGCCACCAAAAGGGTTGTTATTCAAGAAAAAGGTAAAGTTAGAGAAGGCGGGCAAATCAAAACTCGAACCTTGCCCCGTCTGATAACCTGCAACAAAACCTCGCCCTTGCTCTATTTGATAACCTGCAATAAAGCCTTGCCCTTGCCCTATTGGATAACCTGTAGTATGGCCCAAGCCTTCACCCATCGGATGATTGACAAAAACTGGTGGCCTCATAACCACGTTGCCGCCTGTGAACCCACCGTTAACACCACCACCACCATGACCAAAGCTAATATCCATGTCTTCATCCCCACCAAGATTCTGACTTACACCCTCTGCATCACCAACAATCCCATCAGTCACCTGATCCATGACATCATCATCATCTGTACTCTCATTTTGGTTCCCACTCTCATCATCAGGAGAACTAGCAGACCGATATCCAGGGTGAGCAGACTCTCTAGATTTCGACACATGCATCGCATACCAGTCCTGCCCACGAATACAATGAGAATTGCCCCCTAACCTAGTATAACGTGTATAAATGTCATCAGGGGTAGCGCCTACATTCTCTCGCAACAGATAAGTGCGTGCAAACTCGCGATAAGGAATATCCGACTGGAACCTCGTATAATCACATCCTTGAAACAGGATTAAACGATCCTCCGCAGGAATCTGAGAAGGAAAACGCATACGCGAAGGAGGATGAGCAGGGGACTTGAGAGTAGCCCCAGGAGAATGCTGACGCATCACCCTCTCGCCCAGATAGAAACAATAGTCATACTCGTGACGCAATAGCCGCCGTGTCTGAGAAAATGTCCAGATATAATGGAAAGCTGGCTGACCATGCAATTCCGACTAGGGGGTCCAGTTCACCTACAGAGACATAAGTATAAGGAACTGTGAGAATCCAAAAATGCGACCCCCGTGTTCCTTTTTCCGCGTTGACCATCTCTTAAGCCCGGTATGGCTTAATCTCCGTCAGAGAGCGAGCATTGGAACCTGAGCCCTTCGCACTCAATCCGATAGTTCTAGTATGTCATGTTAGCTATATTTAGTTTGAGGGAGTGATCATTACGTTATTCGAGTGGTTCGGGTTGAAACCGAAGCGTAAATCGCGTGTTTCGACTTTTCGCGATTCGTAGATTTCTGGCCAACTTTGAGAGGTCACAACTTCTTCATCCGATATCCAAATGACTCTCCGTTTTTGTCTACGTCTTCATTTCTTTGCCTTCTACAACTTTCGTGTTTGGGCCGAGTCGAGATTCTGCCATTTGGAGGTCTGTTTCGGCCTCAGAAAGTCAATTGTTGTTGCAGTGACTTCCATTATCGATCATGGAAGGGCCATGATCGATCATGGTCCTCCAGAGAATTCCAGAACGCTTCATGATCGATCATGGTTCACCTTTAAGTCGGTTTTGAGCGTTTTTAACCCATTTTTACGTCATTTAACACCCCAAGCTCTCCATTTTCGAGCATCCAACAAAGAGAGGGACTGAGGGAGATTCTAGAGAGCTCTAGAAAGAGAGAGAAGAGATCATACACATCTCTCATCTCTCATCCAAGATTTGAGTTCCGAATCGCTTTCTCTTTCACTATTCATCATCCTTCCCGCTTTCTTCCTCCGTTAGAGCTTGCGTTGGAGCTTGGGCTTGGGCAATACGGCATCTACGCTTCATCAACTTGCGGGTTCGACTTGTCTAAGGTAGGGACACTAGTACAAAAACTTGTTTTCCAATGTTTGCTTGATGATTAGCGATTTAAACTACAAATTGGGGATTTTGATCAAAAGCATGTGTTGTTTGCATCTCTTGGGGATTGGGCTAGATAATTCTTAGATTAATGATAGATATTGATAGATTATCACTCCTACAGTGTGATTGATTATCTAGTTCCACGATTTAGCATGCGTAGCTAGAGGTTCATGTGAAACCAACTCCGTAGCTATCCGTAAGACTTATAAATTGGGGGTTTTAGGTCTTGTGCTTATAGATGGATAATTGTGGGTTATTAATGATAGAGATACACATCTATACCACTAGATACGATCGTAGGGTATTATTTATGGTATGTGTGGTGAGAATCCACCACGGTGGAGCGATAAGCCTTAGCGTACGAGTCTAGTGGCTTGCGTAGAGCACGCTAGGCACTAGTAACGAGAGTTTAATCCCGATACTCTTTAGAACGCATGAAACATAGTTGTTAGGGCACGGATTTCCCATGGTTATGAACAAGAACACCTAGGCGAGTTGTATTGGTATGCCGGATGAGCTAGATTCATAACAACCAATACTTGGCTTAATGATATAGCTAGTGAATCATTACGGAACACATACGGCCTTAGTTGAATACACGTATCACATGATGAGGTGTATAACGTGATTACCAAATCAATTGGCCTTATTATGAGAATGATCATGTGACGATAAATGTATGAAGTATACGAGTGATGAACACTCTTGTGGAAATGATTGACGATGATGTCAATGATGATAAATGGTTGAGTGGGCGCTTGTATGATTATATATGTGATGCTTAGCCATATGTGTGATGTATGATTGATGATGATGATGATATTCATTGTGGGAAATGAATGAATGTGATGTATGTTACTGTGATCACACATATGGGCTGGATATGATGATATACCGAGCACCGGGTAGCTCCCCGTGACTCGAAGGAGGGCCGCCTATTGCCGCCCATGGGTGAACAGGCCCTAAACCGTGCATGGGAAAATGAAGACGGTGACTCCGCCGGTGGTTGTGTGTGCCCACAAAGGAGAGCCCACTCTAGGTATCTTGCCTTCCGACAGGACTATGTGTTCTCGGTTAGACGAGTTTTCCTGGCAGCGGAGCAGGTCTCGTGTGCCACTACTTTCCAAATGGTGAGTTTCCCGGAAAGTAGTTGGGCTACTAATGGTCATTACCCTGCTAGGGTATCGCCTGGTGTAGTTCCTTTCAGAGTGTCGAGATGGCTTGTATGTGGTGTTCTCTTCGTTAACTATTCGGAGTGTTATTCCCGGGAAAATGTCTTGAGGGTTATATCTGAATGAATTACTTAGAAAACAAGTCCCTGAGCCACTCTCCACTCGGAGGAGACATGAAATAAGAACCTTGGACCTTTCGAGATCTTTTGTTCTGGGCTTGGTCAGACCGCGGGGTGAAACTGAGGCACTATACTGGAGATATGATACAGATTGTTGTGTTGTGGATGTGAATTATTTATATTATCATTATTATTGTATTGTATCATATCTTGTATGACATGGTTGGTGATATGTGGCCTCGAGCGAGTGTGCCTTTAGTAAGAACAATGATATAGACACTATCGTAAAGGAACATAATATACACAAGAAAGCGTTGGCCAATCATAATGTATTAACAGATAAAGTGAAAAGCATTGATAGCTAATGGCCATAGAAACCTGGTATACAAATGTGAGCACGTGGTTTGATTGGGAGGACGAAATAGAGTTAAAGCCTTGTAGGTGGCCAAGTACGGAATCCATAATGTACTATGACTAAAGAGAAAATAATAGATACTTGGCCAACTGTCACAACATACGGTATAGGTACCGGATAGCATAGTATATCCTTCAGTTACACTTGAGAACGGACTCAAGTAGGGTCATAACTACGATTCACTAGTAATGTGAGATCGACTTAAGGTATTCCATGGGAGGTCTACAGATGGGATAGGTTGATCGGATAGTCAGCTTCCTGGTTACTAGGATGGGATTCCTAGTGGGTTTTTCACACACGGGTGTGTGAGTTGCATTGCACTGCATGGTTTTCAAACTACGGCGTTGACGTAAAACAACTATTTTCTATATAAAACCTATATAGTTCCCACTGAGCCCGGATTTGGCTCACCCCGTTTTCTAAACAGTTTTGCAGGTCAAGCATCGGGGATTGGCGCGTGGTTTACGAGTCTAGTAGCCTCTGATGTCCTATATCTTTTGTAGTCCTTGAACTAAGGTCTCAGTTGTATATAATCTTTTGTTTTATTAAACTCTTTGTATTTATGTAATGGGCTATGGATTTGTACAAACGGTTTTTATATATACATGTGGAGATGAATATGGCTGTGTTTGCGTGAATGCGCTTTGTAAACCTTACGGGCTTGGTTTTTATTTAAGTAAACTCCACACACCGAGCATTTGTAAAATTGGACATTTTATTGAGAAAAAGTTTTTAAAAGTCGTGATTTTTATATTTTAAACCCGCCGTCACGTACGGCATCCGTGATTAACCGGGTCCCGGAGGTGAAAATCTCAGAACGGGATTCGGGGCGTCACACCCCGGGTCTCATCCCCGTTCGTTGGGCGTCTGAAACGTCGGAAGGGATCCCGTCGTTCCATTTGCTTGGAGTTGGTTGATAATTCATATCGAGTGTCCCTACGTCTATTCTAGATGCAAAGGGGTTCGTTCAGAATTGCCAGTACGTTTTACGAGAAAACGGACAAAAAGGTTGTGTAAGCGAAAAGGCTACAGATAAGCCTTTCTTTACACGTTTGTCTACGAAACCAGGATTCTATAGGGTTCGGGAACTATATTACGGTTTGGGAAGGTGTTAAGCACCCATTCCACCCTTTCGGTCTCTAGTGGTCTTATATGCTTATTCTATGTTGAAAAAATTAGATGCTTTTACTGATAGTCTACTACTTTTCTAATAAAAAAGACCCTAATTTCTGGGGGAAAACGGGAAAGGGATAGAAACCTTTGTGTTCCGAGATCCGATGTTTTTATTGTTGAAAGATGTAAATACAAATGATAAAACCTTTTATTTTGAAAGAGTATCCTGTATTATTTCCTCAGATAATGACGGTTTTCTCGGGTTGTGATTACTTTTGTAAAAGTTCGGATCTTGTATCGGGACTAATTTAATGTGGAACTAGAACTCTTTGAGGGGAGTTATCAGACACGTCGCAGTCTATAGAGAAGACATGATATGTTGATTTTAATTCCTAGATAAGTCGTATCAGTCCGGGTTTTGAAAGCAGAATTTTATTCGGATGATAACGTACTTATTCTTCTGGTTTTGCAAATGGTTTTATCGGGGTCCTTTGTTTTGAAGACGGTAGGCTATTTGTAACTTGGCAATAAGTTTATTCAAATAAAACGTGGACAAAACAACAGAAATAAAACAAGTACACAGATAAACCTGATTTTCGAGGGCGTTAGAAATCTAGCACAACCATGTTGCCACTTCGCTTACCAGGACGGGGATCGACCTAATATGTAAATATCTTATTTAATTACTAGAAGAAACTTTATTTACCTTCCCGACGAGAATAATAATAAGAAAAAGAATATAATACAACAGAGAGATCTCTGGCGATAATAATCTTCTCCTTCTTCAGATATTTTCGAGAATTCGATTCCCGAGACTGGACACGTCGAGTGTCGAGAATAGATTCGATAATTCTTCAGAAATAAGACGATAATAGAAAATACTAGACGAAAGATCAAAAAATTAGATCATAAACCCACAATTCTGCTCTAAAACTGCTGTTTTTTGCTCTCTTGTTGGTGTCCCTAAACCTTGGGTGCTGCTGGCCTATTTATAGTGGCGAAAAGGTATATGTCGCGCGACATTTAGGTGTATGTCGCGCGACAATCTTGACTGTCGCGCGACACTTACTTTAATGATGATGTGGTGGGGCATATGTTGCGCGACATTTGGGTGTATGTCGCGCGACAATCTTGACTGTCGCGCGACATTTACTTTAATGACGATGTGGTGGGGCGTTTGTCGCGGGACATGTCCCTACAGGGGGGATTGTCGCGCGACATACTTGAATGTCGTGCGACATTTCACTTTAAAAACATGTTTATTTGGCCAACAAACCCTTTCGGGGCAGTTTTGGTGTGTTCGGGTGGGTCCCAGAGTCCAGAAATAGCAGTTCTCGAAGGTTGTTAAGGTTCTTGCGGTGGTCATGGATCGGGGTGTCTACAGGAACAAATTCGAAAAGGGGGGGAAATAAAAAATGAACCAAGGGAGAAAGTTTATACCCGATCAGGGGTAAGCCCAAAGAAATCTCCGTGGCAAAAATGCGATAGAGAATAACGGAATGGCTTCGACGTACATAGTTTCCGGGAAAAACGACAAAAAATGGGGAAAGAACGATTCGTACAAACACCAAGCTGTGCCGGACCACTACCAATATACGCCAGAAACCAGGCCTGAAAAAAATAGAGAAAAGATTAACAAAGAAACTTATAGGAACGTGGAAATTATGATAAAAGAGATAGAAAGGGGGTGCCTCCCATAACATGCACATTCCCCGGTGAGTAGGAGATTCGCGTCTCGAAAAACTATCCATCGAGTCATACAGAACGGCTAGAACAAGTCCCCCCCAATCCCAAGTATGAATAGTGCTAAAATCATTGAGAATGACAAGCCAGTACACAGCTGCGTCATTATTACCGCGAGCTGTTAATAATTCCTGCAGAACTAGGAGGAGCAGTGATCTAGCATACTGACGAACCTCTTGTCGGGTAAGAAGATTGCCCCTGCTTACCATACGCAAACTTTCCTGCTTCAGATATTCAACCAAAACAGCATGAGGGATCTCATTCCCCTCGTAATACCAACCCAGAGCAGCTCGCATCCCCGCCTCAGTAATCCTAGCCGAAGGAGAACAATCGATCGGCCGGCCCCCGAAAGGCAAACTCGTCAAGACATGCACGTCTGTAGGAGTCATGGTCATCTCCCCCCAACCCCACTGAAAGGTGTGGGTAGTATCAAACCACCTTTCCGCCATCGCCGTCGTAAGATTCAAACCACGCTGGGCGTGCCCAGGCAATGCGTTTAGAAGAGGGCCAAAAGGAGTAACACCGAGGAACTCCTTAATCGCTTGAGGAGAGGATACCCAAGTGTCATAGACAGAGTTGCAAGAACCACGGCATCTGCGACTTACCTGGTTTATAAAATAAAAAGAAAAAATAAAGAAAAGAAAGAGAGCTCGAAAATGATAAACATGCATTTTAGCATACATACATATATAAGAATTTCTAACATGGTATTATTTGCTTTTGCAGGAAACATGCTCTACTACTATTACTATTTACTATCTACTATTACTAATAGTACTACTATTATTACTACTATTATTATTACTAACATTATATATTATTAATTGATATCATCATTTTTTATTTTTAAAGACAACAAACATGGCACTTGCATAAACATATAAAAACAGTACTTTAGCATTTCATAATATATCTTGCATTTTGGAAATACCCGGGTACGATTGAAGAATAAATGCTGTTCTGGCTCCATGATAAGCCACGGGGGGTTGATATCAGAAACGACAGCGTCAGTATACACAGCACATCGATAAGTCGCACCTTCAGCACCTTGCCATACTATCCCCTCCCAATCATCGTGATGCGGCGATATGAAAGTAAAACAGTGAGATCCCGTGGTAAAGATATTCGGAGAATCACCAAGCAGACAATCCGGAGGGAGAGAATGAATACTATTATTATAAGAATGAAAAGACGACATGATAAAGAACAAAGGGATTGCAAAGAAAAGCCAAGGATAAAATATGAACTTAGAGAGAGAAAGAAACTATGGGAGGTGGGAGAAATGCAAGCAAAGAAGGCTCATATATATAGGAACCAAACTAGTTGTCCCCAAGACAAACCAATTGTCCCTAAGAAAAACCAGTTGTCCCCAAGACAGGCCATTTGTCCCTAAAAATAAAAACCTCTTTTTTCTCTGTTATCCGGAATAAAAATGTCATTTTTTTTATCAGTTTTCAAAAAAAAAAAAGGGGGGGGGGGGGAATCACGGAATTCTGAAGTTTTCAAGCCAGAAAAACACCACAACACATGCATGGTAAAAACCCAACACGGAGAATTTAAACCAAGACTTCCGCAGAATACAGGAAATGTGCCATTAGCAGTAAAGAACTATTTGAAGAGAACGAAGTGGGTACAAGAAAAAATTGAAAGAGCAGAAAAGAGGATAAAACCCACAGCACCAAGAGAGAAGAAATAAAGAGAATTACAGAAAAAAAACAGACAAAAAAGGTAACGGCAAGAGCCACATCGAGAGTGACAGTTAGGCCAAAAGGCTCAGGGCTACGTCTCGGGTGAGAAAGGCTGCTGGCCATGCAAAAGATTAAATAGACGGGCATCAAGAAAAAAAAAGCCTTGAAAACATCAGAAGGAGATATAAGGGCATCAAAAACAGAAAAGGTGCAGGTGCAAATAAAAATGTTCTCCGAAAACCAAGAAAAAACTGCAAAAGGGCAAGAATCCTGAAAATTGTGGAAACATTGGTAAAAATTCAAGAGTGTAAGGAGAAAACCCCAAAGAAAGCACTCACAAGGTTTACAAACCAAGGAAATCGTGATTACATCTTTTTTAGAAAGAAAGGAAACTCATCAAAAAAATGCATAGAAAAACCGGATAAAGAAAGAAGAAAGAAAAACTTTTTTCAACCTAGAAAGCAGATTCGTTGACAGAACCGTCCTACAAAGTAGGAGTACCACAGCTCAACCCAGAAAGCAAATTCGTTGACAGAACCTTCCTACGAAGTAGGAGTACCACAGCTCAACCCCAGAAAGCAGATTCGTTGACAGAACCGTCCCACGAAGTAGAAGTACCACAGCTCAACCCAGAAAGCAGATTAGTTGACAGAACCGTCCTACGAAGTAGGAGTACCACAGTTCAACCCAGAAAGCAGATTCGTTGACAGAACCGTCCTACGAAGTAGGAGTACCACAGCTCAACCCAGAAAGCAGATTCGTTGACAGAACCGTCCTACGAAGTAGGAGTACCACAGCTCAACCCAGAAAGCAGATTCGTTGACAGAACCGTCCTACGAAGTAGGAGTACCACAGTTCAACCCAGAAAGCAGAATCGTTGACAGAACCATCCTACGAAGTAGGAGTACCACAGCTCAACCCAGAAAGCAGATTCGTTTACAGAACCGTCCTACGAAGTAGGAGTACCACAGCTCAACCCCAAAAATCAAATTCGTTGACAGAACCTTCCTACGGAGTAGGAGTACCACAGCTCAACATTTTTTTACAAAGCACAGGACGCGTCTTGAATCGCCCATCCATTTCCAGCAGAGATAGACAGCACAAGCATCATTTAGCATGGTATTGTTTTCAAAAAAACATATCACGGAAGATTTGTGCGAGCACCTCAAAATGATGCATTCTCAGTATCGTCCTAGTTTCTTTGTTCCAAAGAACCTAGGCCGAGAGGGTCTGTGAACACCACATTTTTCGACCCTCGCACAAATCCCGAACTTCAAGAAAATGAACACACAGGCATGCATTGACATTCATGGATGAATATATACTCTATACATGTGATACATGTCAAAGAATGAGGCAAAAAGGCCACCCGGACAGAAAGTTACGAGAATTACCAGAAACTGCCGGAAACCGATAACCGTCAAAACTCCTGGAAGGTAAAATTAAATATCTGTGGATATCTGATCGTCCTCAAACTTTGAGGGTTGTTAGGTAATACTACAAGGAGGAACATACTCAAAAATCAGCACATTCCGACGGCCGGATCTCCGGGAATTCACATCGGGAATCAAAAGGCACACTTCCAGAAGTCCAAATGAGCTGAAATTTGGGCAGGAGGTAGGTTACATTGTGGGGAACAACATATCAAAAAATCAGATCATTCCGATAATCGGTTGGGCCGGAATCGCAAAAACCGTCGCAAAAGAGGCAAAACCGGTTGTCCCCGCGACAAAGGTGTTGTCCCCGCGACAACACCTGTTCTCCCCACGATAACTGGTCAATTCTGCTATAAAAGACCCCTTTTTGTGCCTTTTTGAAAGAGGAAAAAGTGGAAAATCTTGGGAGAAGTGTTGGAAATACTATATTCACCTTGGGAAAGCTTTTTGGTAAGTTTCGTAATTTTCTGAATTTCAATTTTTATCCGTGTATTTTCATTGAATCGCATGTAGAGAGTGATATTTATCTCCAAATCAGTCTAAACTTCATATTTGAGCTTTACTTTAATTATAGAAGGTGTGGATTGAGAAAAAATCGTATTTTGAAAATATATTTTTATCAGGGTATTTTTTATCAGTCTCACATTTAGACTGCTGTTTTAATTCCAAATCAGTTCAAATTTTAGATTTGAGTTGGATTATCAACATTGAAAATATTGGTTGAGAAAAATTCACCTTTTGAAGGAATATTTTTATCAGTTATTTTCAATTTTATCAGTCTCAATCCACACCGGAATTGATTGATTTTGTGCCCCGTTTAATCTATAAATTTGGGCGTTTAATTAAATATCCAATGTGAGAGTATGAAAATTGTCAAATGCCAATTTAAGTAATTAAATTGTGGTACACTATTTGACAAAAGAAATCTCGATGATTGCCGGATACCAATTCCAAACTAAATTAGCTTCTGAAAAGCTCTGATTTTTATCAAAATGCACTGATTTTGTTGTCTATCTCTATACAAAACAATTGTGAAATCACAAACATACACACTGATTTCTAAAATCAAAAAGGGCGAAAAACGAAGCACACGTCTTCAATCCCCACCCCAAAATCCCGGTTTTTTTCTAAAAATAAAAGGCTGAAGTGAGATAATATTACACGCGCATACGAATCTGTGATAATACTTAACGCATATTCTACATAGAGACCGAAAGGGCGAATTGGGTGCCTAACCCCTTCCCAATTCGTAATTTAATCCCCGAACCCTTGAATTGTCTGGTTTCGCATTAATTGTATTTAAGAAGGCGTTTAATTCATAAATGTTTTTCTTTTACACAAAACTTTTGTTTGTTTAGTAAAACAAACTGGCGACTCTGAATTGTTTACAAAATGTCATGTTTTTTTTTGTAATTAATAAAAAACTCCAACGTATTCCTAAAAATAAAGGTGAAAAGCGGAGGAGCCGAAAATGCGGGTTTTCACATTAATACACCCAAACTTGTATAAAGATTCTAAATATCGCTTACGAAAGCACGAATATCGTAAATCTATATGTTTGGCTCAACGATACGTTCAACATGTATATACGTCTAGAATACAGACATATACACATATATATACATCCAATCGTGTCCCTCCAGGACAATTGATAAATCACATAGCCACTAAGGCTATATGTGACAAGGAAATGGTAAAATATGGTGCCAACACATCAAAGCTTATCTCATGTACATAAATATATATAGCTTGTGAGTATATATATTTATATACGTAGTAGACCAAATTGTTAGAGTGATATACTAAAAGCCATAATTTTCTTGTTGGTTTGGATAGTTATAAACTTGGCTTTGCTATTTTAATGAGAATCTTTATGGGCAATTGTAACGACCCGGTTCCACCTCAGTACGATATTGTCCGCTCTGGGTAGCGTCCTAGACAAGCCTCAGCCCCAGGACATTTACCCTCACGGCTTTGTTTCTGGGAGCTCACGACCAGCTACCCAGGGGGTCACCCATCCTGGGATTTCTCTGGCCCAAGCACGCTTAACTTCGGAGTTCTCATGGGATCCGAAGCTAGTGAGCCTCCCAAAAGACCTCGTACTTAATTAGCGACCATATCTTACTTATATGGGTCTCCAAGGATCCCCCAACTTCCGGTGTAGGATGCCCCCTTTGAGCTATCAATCCTCCACACAAGGGAGTACTCATCACTCAGGGCGTTACATCCTTCTCCCCAAGGGAATCGACGTCCTCGTCGACACACCGTACTCTGTGGTGTCCGCTCTGATACCATTTGTAACGACCCGGTCCCACCTCAGTACGATATTGTCCGCTCTAGGTAGCATCCTAAACAGGCCTCAGCCCCAGGACATTTACCATCGCGGCTTTGTTTCTGGGAGCTCAACACCAGCTTCCCAGGGGGTCACCCATCCTGAGATTTCTCTGGCCCAAGCACGCTTAATTTCGGAATTCTCATGAGATCCGAAGCTAGTGAGCCTCCCAAAAGGCCTCGTACTTAATTAGCGACCATATCTTACTTATATGGGTCTCCAAGGATCCCCCAACTTCCGGTGTGGGATGCCCCCTTTGAGCTACCATTCCTCCACACAATGGAGTACTCATCACTCAGGGCGTTACAGCAATGGTTGGATTATATTATTTATTTAAATATTGTGCATGTGTGTCTTTTATCCCATATTGTAGATGATTTGGTGTGTAGAGTATAGCTTACACACAGAAGATCGTATCAACGGTTCTTGTGGAATATAAGTTTAATGGTTCAAAGTCTTAGATGGAATTGGACACCCATTGGTATGATTGTAGTATATGTTTTAGTAGTTTATCTCAACTAGAGGAAACAGTATAGTTTCAACTCGTTGTGCTAGTACACTTTGTGTGTAGTGAATAGGACCAGTTTGGGTTAATTGTTTTTATGCTGACTACATAAAACAATTTAAAATCCCATGGTTATTATGATTACTTATGCTCTTAATCTTGAAATAATTAATAGACATATATATGTAGTGTTTGTTGTTTTGACTCATTAAGAGTGAGATTCATTTATGGATTAAGAATCTTCGTGAATTGGATGACGACACTATATGTATGATAAATATTAATTAGTGACGGAATCCACGTCCCGGTATAGGGATTGATGATAGCCCCTTGAGAAGCTTATAAGTTTTGATCATGTAAAACCCTGCAGGTGGATTATGATAATCCGACATGTCAAATAAGTTAAGTGGTAGGCTCAATGATTAAGAAGTCATTTAAATATAATTGTCAATAATTTAATTTAAATGACGGTTATCTGTAATCTTAACGTGGGGAGAATAATAAGTATTTAATAACAAGGAGTTCGAAATATAATTTTGAGATAAGGACGAGAGTGCAATTATAATTCTTTAGTGGTGTGAATTATAATTTATGGAAGGAACTAATTCATAGTGGAATTAGGATTCCAACTTTTCATAGGAAGCCCAAACACTTATTTCTCCTTAAGGCCCCTATCGTAACCTTATATATACGCCAACCTTGTCTCTTCTCATTATAACAATAATTCTCAAGAGTTAGGGTTTGTTCTATTAAGTGAGGAGAAAATCTTGGTGATACCGTAACCCACACTCGGTGCAAGATTTGATGGCGGAAGGAATATGATAGAAGATCTTTAGGTTTTTCGGCACAGCAGTCGTAAATTAACCATAACTTTTGATCGCACCGTTGGATCGGGCTGATTTTTGGACATGTCGTTCTGAACGCAAAGTTACATTTTAAACATGAAAAATCAAGACGTTCAGAAGTTGTTTCAGTGGCGAAAACAATCGATTTTCGCAGCCCAGCGATAATTAAAAAAAATCTGACCAAATCGCAATCTGATACTTTCAAACCCTAGTCTCCTCAAATGGATCCTCTACATGATCCACAAAGGAGAAATCCCTTTATTCTTATAGGATTTTTAGCAAAAAGTTTTTTGTTCAATCTATACGCAATATCAAACGATCCTATATTTATGTCTCCATCAATTTATTTCTTTTTTGGATTGTAATTGGGTATTGGAACTTTTTAAATTGTAATTTTATTTGGAGAGTTGTCCGAGATTAAGGTTACAAAGGTGCAAGCATTTAGGGAAACTGAATAAGCAGAGATTGCAGCTTTTAAGGAAACAAAAGACCAGATTTTTAGACTCTCTGTTTGGGTCAGTAGGACTCTCGAGGACGACTGAAATTTAGGAGAAATTTTCCCCCGATCGACTCAACTTCGTCATCACCCTAGAGGTAAATTTTCTAATCACTCACGCCTCTCCTGTTAGGGAGTTCAATTCTTGCGTGCTCCAACTTGCTTACGTGCTTACTTCCCCGCATTCTTCATATTGTGCTAAAATTGAACCTAAGGCCTATACCCAATCATTGAAACGAGTTGGGATTTTATCACCCACTCAATCACTTCCAATTGCTTGCCAACCCTAAGCCGTCACTTAATAAAATCAATCATGCAACTAGGGAGCCAATTAGGGATCGGTGTTCATAAGACCTCTTTGAAAGAAGAATGTGTTGGTCACTCTAGTGAGTACCTATCAAATCAACAATGTCTAGAAAAGTTCTGGCACAAGACCCGAAGATGTCTAAGGAGGCAGGGATTTAAGTGGCCTCAGTCCCCCTCGTCTTTCCTGGGAACTCACCTGGTTGTTGATTTTAGTAACCTTAACTGGTAAGCTAGCAGTTCTATCTGGAAAAAATACGAGCATAATTATTATTTTTTTCGGCGCATCAAGATATCTCGTTTTAAGCGCCCGCGAATAATTAAAATTGGACCACCCTTTCACATAAGCAAAGAAATTAAAACATTATGTGTTAGATGCTGTTGTGTTAGGAATCCTTTTGTGTGCACTTGAGTCTTTGAATCCTTGGTTAGTAAGAGTTTTTCATGAAAGTTTAGGGAGGTCATAATTCTGCCAATCGTCTAATTCGATCCTCTAGTGAGTCATCATTACCATATTTTGATTCACGTCCCATTTCTCCACCACATATTCTTGCACCTAAGCCTCCATCGGAACTGGCAGTTGAACGAGCCTTAAAGGATTACTTTGCTCCCATAACTGCAAACCCGCCCACATGCATTGTTCTCCCACCCACTGTGGCCACTCAATTCGAGATTCGGCCTGCTATAATTTTTATGATTCCAAGCTTCCATGGCTTGGATCGTGAAAGTCCATACACTCATTTAAGAAAATTCCTCAATGTATGTGCCACATTTAAAAATCAAAATCTAGATGAGGAAAATATGCGTTTGAGGTTGTTCCCTTTCTCCCTTCACGATAAGGCATCTTTATGGCTTAACTCTTTGCCTCTAAATTCCATCACATATTGGGATCAACTTGTGAGGAAGTTCATGTCTAAGTTTTACCCCATGAGTAAGACCAACGAAATGCGCCAAGCAATTCAAGATTTTCATCAAAAACCAAATGAGCAATTCTATGAAGCATGGGATCGCTTCCAAGATTTCATCATCAAATGCCTTCACCATGGTCTTGAAAAAAGCTGTCTAGTTCAAAGCTTTTACAATGGCATGAATCCTAGTTCACGTAACATGATTGAGTCTATGCATAGAGGGAAGCTCATGAGTCTGTCCCCTACTAAGGCCTATAACTTTCTTATGGAACTAGGAGAGGATTCCCAACAGTGGGATGCCTAAAATGAATTTTCTAGGACTGATCCATCACCTAGGTTTGGAGGAATGTATGAGGTCAAAAGTGACCCCGAGCTTAAGAATTTAATGCACGGGTTAACATCTTTGACCAAACCTGTAAAGGCTTTGGCTTGTTCCATGAAGCACCACACTAACTAACCCACACCCGTCATGAGTGTCCACAATGAGCCCAACACCTTTCCATGCACCATTTGTTGTAGTTCTGACCACACGGCACAATCATGCCCTACATTTTTTCCTGAACCTGAACCTACCATGGAGCAGGCTTGTGAAGTCAATAACTATAGGAAACTCACCCTTGCAACCTTTAGTTTGCACTATAATCCCAAATGGCGAAATCACCCTAACTTCTCATAGAGGCAAGACCAACCTCTCATCCAGCAGCGTTCCCAAACTCAAGTTAGAGGTCCTCCGGGTTTCCAATCACAGGCTAGGCAGCCTCACTCACAGTTTGCCACCCAAAGCAATTTCCAGGGTCAATATCATCTTCCATCCCAAGGAGGCCAACCTCCTATGTCTCAGCAAATTGTCCCTATGTCTGGGTCTTCCTATGACTATTCTCAGCCACTTAGTGCTAGTCGTGAAATGGTCCCACAGTCTTCACACACTGCCCCTCAGCAGTCTAAAAAACCCGCACTTGAAGACATGTTTCTTCAGTTTATGACTAAACATGAACAGTCTATCCAGCGAATTGAGCAACATTTAAATCAAATTGATTCTGAGTGTGAAAAGGGTCATTTTCCTAGCCAACCAGTTACTAATCCTAAGGGGAATAGTAAAGAACTTTTTTTTGAGGTTAATTCATCCACTGGTCAGTCTCAATATCACAGTGAATTAAAGGCTATCATTACCTTGCAGTCTGGACGACAAGTTGACAACCATGTTAACATGTCCCCCGAGTCTGATCCACCCACCATTCCTGAACCCACCCACCAGGAAACTGTAGTTAAGACTCCTAAGCCTAGTTCATTGATCACTCAATCCAAAGGTTCTTCCAAAAAGAAACCTGAGTCCACCCCTAAGGAGACCACAGTCTATGTGCCTAAGGCACCGTTTCCTAATAGGTTAGTCCCAACCAAGAGAGCCAAGCAATTTGATGAGATTAAGGAAGTGTTCCAAAATGTCCATATCAATATTCCCTTCCTTAGCGCTATCCAACAGATCCCCTCTTATGCCAAGTTTTTAAAAGACTTGTGTACTGTTAAAAGGAGGACTAATGTTCCTCGTGATGCCTTCATCGCTGAGCAAGCTACTTCTATCATTCAACAGAAGGGCATGCTTAAATACAAGGACCCCGGTCGTCCAACTGTTTCATGCATGTTAGGAGACAAGTACATTATTCATGCCCTACTTGATTTGGGCGCTAGTGTGAACCTTTTACCATACTCTCTCTACCAAGAGTTGGGTTTGAAGAATATGAAGCCCACCCGAGTCACTCTGCAACTTGCAGATTGATCTGTCAAGATCCTTCATGGGATTGTTGAAGATGTTTTGGTTAAAGTCTTAAATTTTTATTATCCTGTAGATTTTATTGTTTTTGATACCCAAACATCTGATGACACTATCCCCTTAATTTTAGGTCATCCATTCTTAGCCACTGCCATTGCGCTCATTAATTGTTGAAATGGGTCCATGACCCTAACTTTTGGGAACCTAACTGTGGAAGTCAACATTTTCCAACTCATGAAACACCCTTCTGATGTTGACGTGATACAGGAAGTCTGTGTCATCGATAGTCTAGTTCAAGATATGGTAGACCACTTGTTTTCAGACAATGCACTACATCAATGTATGAGCTATTTTGGGTCTGATTTTGATATAAATGATTCCATTAGTGAAGTCAATGCTTTGTTAGACTCCACCCCATCTATGGATCTTGATAGTTGGGCCGATTGCTTCAATCCTCTTAAGCCTGAAGATCTTCTAGTTATCCATAGTGAGCCCAGTAGTGTGCCCGTGAGTAATTCTGTTATTGAGTCTCCCACACCTGAGCGTGAGTTAATCTCCTCTCATGTTGAGACCTTATCAAAACCTTTGGACCTGAAACCTCTACTTTCTGAGTTAAAATATATCCATCTAGGTCGGGGTGCCCACCATCCTGTCATTATTGCTTCCGGTCTTACTTCAGAACAAGAAGCTCAGTTGGTTGACGTCCTTCAACAATACAAGTCTGCCTTAGGTTGGACCATTTTCGACCTCAAAGGTATTAGTCCGGCCATTTGCAGCCATCGCATTCACTTAGAGGAAGCTATAAAACCTACTCGAGAGCTTCAACGTCGACTTTACCCAGCTATGAAAGAAGTTGTTCATACTGAGGTGCTGAAATTACTTGATGCGGGTATTATATACCCAATCTCTAATAGTCAATGGGTTAGCCCTGTCCATATTGTTCCAAAAAAATCTGGAATCACCATTGTGAAAAATAGTGAGAATGAGTTAGTACCAACCCGAGTCCAAACTGAGTGGCGAGTTTGTATTGATTATCGAAAATTAAATTATGTCACCAGGAAAGACCACTTTCCTCTTCCTTTCATTGACCAAATGTTCGAGCGTCTTGCAGGCCATTCATTCTATTGTTTTCTAGATGGTTACTCTGGGTATAACCAAATACCAGTCGCTCCAAAAGATTAAGAAAAGACTACATTCACATGTCCATTTGGCACTTTTGCCTATTCTCGTACGATTTTTAGAGGTCTTTATGGATGATTTCTCTGTCTATGGCTCTTCATTTAAGAATGTCTATCCAATCTCACCATGGTCTTAGAGCGCTGTCAAGAAAAAAATCTTGTCTTAAATTGGGAAAAATGTCATTTTATGGTCAAGAAAAGCATTGTCTTAGGTCATGTCATCTCTTCTAATGGGATTGAGGTCGATAAAGCTAAGGTAGATTTGATTTTCTCTCTCCCAATTCCAAAATCAGTTAAAGATATTCGTTCCTTTTTAGGGCATGCAGGCTTCTATCGTCGCTTTATTAAAGATTTTTCTAAAATTGCCCGACCTTTGACCAATCTTCTTGCTAAAGATGCTCCTTTGATCTTTGATGAATCATGTGTTGTAGTCTTTGAGCGTCTTAAGGCCGAGCTGACCTTAGCTCCAATCATTCGCCCTCCCGACTGGAGTCTACCTTTTGAAATAATGTGCGATGCATCTGACCAAGCCATTGGGGCTGTGTTGGGCCAAAGAATTAACAAACTTCCTCATGTCATTTATTATGCCAGTAAGACCCTTGACCCAGCCCAAGTCAGCTATACCAATACTAAAAAAGAATTGTTAGCAGTTGTCTTTGCCCTTGACAAATTTCGAGCCTACCTTCTAGGGTCCCGTGTCATCGTTTACACTGACAATCAGCTTTAAGGCATCTCCTTGATAAAAAGGATGCTAAAACATGACTCGTCCTTTGGATCCTTTTGCTACAAGAGTTTAACTTAGCCATCCGAGATAAAAAGGGTACTGAAAATGTGGTTGCTGACCATTTGTCTAGGCTTACGGTTGTCTCTCACGACAATCAGTTACCGATTTCTGAATCCTTCCCAGATGAGCAACTTTTTGCTTTTTCTCATTCTCCCTGGTTTGCAGACATTGTTAATTTTCTTGTCACAAACCAGCTTCCTAACCATTGGACTAAGCAAGATAGATCCAAATTCTTCTCAGTGGTGAAATATTACTCTTGGGATGATCCCTACCTTTTCAAATATTGTCCTGATCAAATCATTCGTAGATGTATCCCAAAGTATGAGTAGTCCAGAATCTTGTCCTTTTGCCATGATCATGCTTGTGGAGGTCATTTTAGTTCCAAGAAAACCGCAGCAAAAGTTCTGCAAAGTGGATTTTATTGGCCTACCTTGTTTAGAGATGCCCATGATTATTGTCGGTCCTATGCGAAATGTCAACAATAAAGTCGTATGTCTCGTAGGCATATGATGTCTCTCACTCCCATCTTGATAATCAAAATTTTTGATATATGGGGCATCGATTTCATGGGTCCTTTTCCGTCTTCTCATGGTTTCCAATATATCTTGGTTACTGTGGATTATGTCTCTAAGTGGATAAAGGCAATTTTGTGTCGCACCAATGATCACCGAGTTGTAGTCAACTTTCTGAAGGAGTGCATCTTTGCACGTTTTGTTACCTCTAGAGCTATTATTAGTGATGGAGGAAAACACTTTTGCAATAATGTTTTTGAGCATCTAGTTAAACGGTACGGTGCCACTCATGAAGTTGCCCTAGCATATCATCCTTAAACTAGTGGATAGGTAGAAGTTTCAAATCGTCAAATAAAGCATATTCTTGAAAAGACAGTCAAACCCACTCGGAAAGACTGGTCTTTGCGTTTACCTGATGCTTTGTGGGCTTATTGTACAGCCTTTAAGACTCCTATTGGCATGTCTCCTTACCGTCTAGTCTTTGGTAAACCCTGTCATTTACCTGTTGAACTCGAGCATAATGTTTATTGGGCAATTAAAGCCCTTAACTTTGATCTAGATGAGGCAGGTGAACATAGGAAGTTACAACTTAATGAACTTGAGGAGTTGCAAAATGATGCGTATGACTTGTCCTAGCAGTATAAGGCCAAAATGAAATGGATCCATGATAAAAGCATCCTTAGGAAAGAGTTTCACCCTGGTCAAAAAGTCTTGCTTTATGACTCCCGACTCTATCTCTTTCCTGGGAAATTGAAAACCAGATGGTCCGGCCCATTCCTCGTCCTTTCCACCACACCTTATGGGGCAATCACTGTTGAAAACCCCAAAGATGGCAGTACTTTCCAAGTCAATGGTCAACGTCTGAAACATTTCCATAAATTAACCACTTCCCAAGTTGAGAAAATTGATCTCAGATCCAGTTTATCAGGATTGATCTTTTTGATCTATTTGTGGATAGAGCCTATATTCCATTCTTTCCTCTTGACGTAACCCACTTTGTCTGGCTGAAGACAGTAAACTTAGTGCTTTTGGAAGGCAACCCAATTGTATTAGGATACCCAAATTCTCTTTGGGGATGGTCTTCATCCCCTGTCTTAGTTTGTTTCTGATCGAGTACATGTCTTTTAATGTCCGATACTCTTATTATTATAGACTTGTACATTGCTTCTGATATATCTAGGTTATACTTAGCATATTTTATGCCCTTTCTCTAGTAATTTCTCAGTATATTTTGATTGAGCAATCACCGTTGGTAATTCATTTCCTCTCTTCTACTTGTATTTTCATCAACATCGAGGACGATGTTCCTTCTGTTTGGGGGTGGGAATTTTATCAAAATCATACTGCTTTTTGAGGAAATCATTTTCATAAACAAAACGTTTTTCAAAAGAATGGGTAATTTTTAAAATTTCAGGCTTTGGCGGTGTAGTACCTTATCCATGAATAGACCGAATACTAAGGATAATTGTGCTCATAAGAAGATTATGCTTGCTAATACTAGTTGAGTTAAACAATACTATATAAGGCATATTGCACCATGAACTCTTAAAACTCAGCACATTCTATGCACAAGCTGCATCATGATATTCTTAGTTCAAGAGAGAGATATTCTCTAGTGACCCTGACAGAATAATCGTGGAGACTAAAAACCCTGCGAGTTTTAGAGCCTTTTACCTTTTAGAGAGTTATACCCTAACTCTGGGGCACACGATGCCTCAACTTTTATTGGATACCGTACTAAGTCGTTGTAAGGTCTCATTATTCTTCATTTTGGTCAACCACTGAGAATGACATTTCTTTCGAGTTATAAGAGACATAAGCCTTGTAGTTTGTCCTGCATAAACCTTAGGAATGATAATAGGCTCTCATCATTTTTTATCAATCAATCCATCCACCCATTTCCATACACACTTATTTCTGAGAAGAAATGGTTAAAATGTTAAAGATAGAAGACCTCTGCATTAATTGTGCTATTTTGAAGAAATATTGCAAAAAAAAAAAGAAGAGAATAAATATTTGCAGCACAAGAGGTAAAAATATTATATAGTTATGACCATCTTCTCAAAAAACCCTTCACCATTTATCACCTCCATCATTATGTATCCCACTTCATCCATAAAAGACCCATTTGACCTTTGGTGTAGGATAGATGAGAAGGCGTTGTGGTGAATACACTCGATATTCTCACTTAGTGGTTGGCATTCCTTTCATGAGATCTATTTTCTTTTATTATCCACCTTCCATATGCATATGTGAGATGTTTGAACTTGATTACACCTACTCTTTTTCCTCACATACAAGAGTGAATTGTTAGCCCAGTCTCAGAGTTGTTCATTTCAAAGAGTTATATCTTGAGAGCTTTGAAGTCAAAGTTTACTTTCTAGAAGGTGATCTAGGAGGCTCACTTGGATACAATGGTTATTATGATGCAAGCTATTCACACACACATGCTGAGTTATAGAAGGATTGTGCCTTGGTACCATTAGACTTATATACTTTGATTAACTTGCATATATGTTGTCTGGTGTTTTCTGAGATAAAATAAGGGAAGCAATGCTAAAGCCGCTTTTTTAAAAAAAAAATTAAAAAATTGAAGTTTATAGGTATCTATCACAGTAAACCCTTATTAATCTCTCCATATTTGCTCAAGGACTAGCAAAAGGTTGTTTGGAGGTGGTGTGATAAACACCCAAAAATGCCATATTTTATACCCCAAAAGCTTCTTGATAGTCCGTTATTATTGCCTAAACTGTGCTAATATCATCTTTTGTTTGCTTTATAACTGAAAAGTGAAAAGAGCGCAATTTTGTGCCAAATTTAACTAACAATGCAGCAATGATTTCTCAAGAAGAAATGGCAATTGTTCCAGTGGTTAGGCAAGCTTGAAATTGATGATTGATCATGTTCTGAGAGGATTGGAAATCCAAATCCAAGAAGAAGTGCATTAATATTTAAGTGCGCAAAAAATCTGCTTTTGATCATTTAGGTGACAGTTTGGTATTTTGATCATAACATTGCGCTCAGAACTCAGAATTTTGCGTGCTATATATGGTTGGAAAGAAGACTCAAAGGGATACAACTTTTGTGTTTTGACGATCTTCAGATTCTAGCATCTTGATGGTGAAAAGAGGCCCTAAACCTACTTACTGCGCACACCGCGGAAATGAGTGTTTGTATTTCTCTCTTACGGGCCCTCTCCCAAACCATTTATCTCATTATCCATTATGGAAACCCACATAAACATTCTCCAGTAGCCCATGTTTTTAATCATCCCATCAACCAAGCCCATTATCTCCTTTACCTTATCAAGAACCTTCCATTCCTAAAATTAACTTTCTTGCTCTCCACTCCATCTAAATTAAATCTTTTTCTAAGCCTTCCATATTACTCCCCTTAAACCCTAATCCTTACACATATAAATAAAGGCCCTTAGCCCCCATTCTAAACACACAACCACAAGAGAGAATTAAACTTGTGAAGAGATAGAGAGAGAAGGAGTCGCGCGCACTACCGCCGGAAGAATCATTCAACAGGAGTTCTAAATTTCAAGGAGAGTTTTATTTATTGCAATTTTCATTATTATTTTGTAAGTTCCTCTTTGATATTGAGATTAATATTTTAATTGAGCAATTAAATTTTATTTAATATCATTCTTGTGTTCAATATTTATGATGGAAGGCTAATCTCCTTTCAAGGGAAGAGATGAAACCCCAATATTTAATTTAACTTATATTATTGCATGTAGTACCCATGTGCTTAATTTAATAAAAAAAATTCCTTTTGATTGACCTCCAAAAGAGGCAATCCAATTTAGTGTGATTATTGATTTGAAAAACAAACTACATACCATAGAATTTTCTTGAGTTGATTTTAATCACTAAATTCTCTTCTAAACTTTAATTGTTAATATGTATGGGTGTTGAACCTTTGTGTTTTCCTTAAATGGCGATTCATTGGAAGCTTACTTTAATCCATGTTATTATTTTTATGAAAGAAGAAAATTGGATTTTACAAAAGATTTAAAAGATAAAAATTGGTTTTAAGGTTATATCTTGAAATTACTAGTTTACTTGAATATTAAGATCACGCTACATACCATAGATGCTCCTAAATGTTTAAGTAAATTAGAATTTCTATTTTATCTTGGGTACATACATGTGGTAATGAAATAGTTAAATTAAAGTAATTGGTGGTGGATTCTTAACCCTTGATTTCTCTCAATATTTGATTAATCTCTCTTGTGAATTGCTAATTAGTTATTCTTTAATTTTAATTTTAATAATAAAAAGAAAATAAAAAAAGACTTTGCAAAATCAAAATTGGTTTTAATTTGGCAATCTTAAGTTTTTTTTCTATAATTTTCAATTCCTTCCCCCGAGATTTGGATTGACCCCTTATTTTCCCACTTTACTATGCTTAATTAGATTTTGCAGATAAGGGTTTTTGTATGTAGTCTTGATACGACTAGAGATGCGCAACACATTTACGCACAACCCATGATTTCAAAAACTAACATGTATAGCCTAAAAATGTGCAAATAAGCCACGATTTGTTTTTCTTTTTTTCCTTTCCCTTTTATTGATACAAGCGGTACAAGGACACACCCAGTGTACAACCATGGGTGGAGGTGGGAGGGAATAAGTGTTCCCCTGAATTAAAACTAAAACCAATGCAAGATTATGTGTTATATATCTAATAGAGCATCCACAACAGTCTAATTTTTGTATCTTAATTGTTGAGCAACAAAATGGACAAGAGACATTCGGCTCAATTGAAACATACAAGAGATGCCTATACAATGGGTTCCAAATGGACATTAGTTTTCCAAACATTAGAGAAACAAAATAAAATTGTCATAAAAGTTCACGCAGGACTCCACGAGTGACCACCTAATGTCCTAATCTACCCCCATTCATGCAAATTGACTAAATTAACTCACTAATCTCCTAATCCTAATTAAGTCCACTATTACTTTTTGTGAAGTTTGAAATTTACGAGTCCAATTTTCTCTTTTTGCATATAATCAATATTGTGCCAAATTTTAAAGTGGTAAACAAATTTTATTTTTGGGCATGGACTTTATAAAAAATATTGTATTCTTAAAATAATGATAAAGTAAAAAAAATTGAATCTAAATTTGAGACAGAAGGAGTACTACTTACCAGGGTAACCCAAATAACAATGGCCTAACCCTCTTCTTTTAGGACATTTTTACAGTGGTGTTGAAGTGAACTATCCTGGGTGATTTTAGCATGGGTACCTTTTTGTCACTAATGGTTTATGTTTTGCTCGCTAACTTTAACAATGAGTGATGAAATTATGGTAACAAACTTCAATTTTTGATCCTGACGAGGAATAATAGCAACTAAATGAAATAGTACCTAAGTCTAATTTCAACCATCAAATAAGTACCCAAGTCAAAAATCACCCTAAATTATCAGGTCCTTGGAATTAAAACAAAAGGAACAGTACGGGATTCATAAATAATGTTTATAGATGGATTCTGGAAATAAATTTAGAGTTTACTATATGCTTGGAAGGGAAAGGTTCATGTTACACTGCCATTAACTTTCTCTCCATTTCATAATTCATCAATCTAGCCATTGAATTAGTTAATTATAATATCTCAAAGATGCATGCTAAAAATTAAAATAATTGGAGATGCAGAGGTCCCTCATCATAATCGTGTTATATATTGAATTAAGAACCGTACAATAATAAAGTAAAAGTAAGTAGAGTGATTATGTGCTTGCAAATATCTTATTGATGTGAAACTTTGTATGCTAGATAAACACAATAAAAATAACTCATTGAATGCTGGAATTGATAAATTATGAATCCAAGAAAAAATTATGGATGAGTGTAAAAGTTCTCAATCTTACACCGGTCTAACTTGAACATTCCCTTTTTGTTTTTTTTAAGTAAGTGTAGAAAGATACTCTTTCAAATATGATCCAACTGAATTCCTTTACCCAATGCTTTCTATTCTACTTTCCCAAGTTCTTCTTATTGACTTTCACTTTATTTCTCTGTTACTTTCTTCTTTTTGCATAACATCAATAATAACATACCAATTATAAATAGGAAAAAGAATATCCTTATTCTGATTATTTATACAGGGTGCATAAGTCATACATTTTGAGAATGTACAAGTCATCGATGCACCTGGTATGAAAAATTGGTTGATGAAGCTGGTAAGAATGAAGACTTAGTTTAGAAATGAAGCTGGTAAGAACGAAGACTTAGTTTAGAAAGGACTTGTACAATCTCGTCCATCCGTGAAAATAGGTAACCCGAATCACCCTCTCCTACATCAGCATGTGGATATGCACAGTGCTATTTGTTCTAGACATCATAATAATTTATTCAGTACACAGTTCATAAATGTTCAAACTTCAAACCTATACCTAAAAAAACTCATTATCCCGAGAAATAGTTCAAGTCAGCTATGCAAACCAACAAGAAAATTATTTGTCTGCAAAAATACTTCTCCGTCCATCCCAAGTTAAGAGTGCACTACTCCCTTTTGGGCCATTCTACATTAAGAGTCCAGTTTCCTATTTAGGGACATTTTCAGTTTACTACATCTTGCGAGAGTAAACAAGTTTTTTTATTAGGCATTGATTATGTTGAAATTAGTGTAGCCATAAAATGTGTGTAAGGTTAAAGATAAACCCATAATCTTTTAGGGACGGAGTATTTGTCTAGTAATTGATTTTTGAAAGTGTGAAAGTAAAGACTAAGTAACATAAAAGTTAAGCTCTAATATTCAATGTTCTTTTTCCACAAATATCGGAACCAAACGAAAAAAGTACCAAATGTAAAATTGAGAATGCTTTAAGGGTGTATTAAGAACACCCTTTTCCAGAAAGACCACACTTTAAGGGCACGTTAACACAACCTTTTAACAAGAAATGTAGTAAGTAAGGAAGGTATGTAAGCCAAATAATCTTGAACCAACGTAATTCACTAGTTAAATCCTAGATTGCCAACGTTACAAATCAAAAATAGAAAATTCGTAATTTGATAGCAGTTAATTTGCTACCTCTGTCATGAGACATCTTCCGGTGTTCACAGAAGAGTAATTTTGATTTTGTTGAGTCTAACCATGACATCTTCCATGTTGATCCTCTGTGTAGGAATACTTGTCGAACAATCCAAGGCCAAATGTAAGATGGATGTGGCAAATTCCTTCTTAGCCAAGAAATCTTCATCTTCTTTTCCTATCAAATTGGCGTCTACAACTTGAACTATTGAACCAAGTGAAGCTTCATAAACCCAATTCCTCATAGTCAATTTGTCGGAAAACATTTCATCTGTTGGCTTCTTCCTTGTGAATGTTTCCATTAATAGAATACCATAGCTGTAGACATCTCCTTTCATGGATACTATTCCTTCCCTTCCATATTCTATGCATGACAAACACATTTACGATAAAAAAATAAATCAAATGATATTGAACTTTAAAGGTGCTCTTGGTTGTTTTACATGGAAATAATTAAATTTTTTGGAATTAATTTATATGGGAAACAAGAGGTTTTTTTTTAACTTTGCCCAACCCCCCCCCCCCCCCAATGCCAAATTAGACTCTCTTTTTTGACAAATATGCGAAATTAGACTTGCACCACTATTTTCAACTTTACCCCCGCTTGTTATGAAATGTCAAAGAATTACATAAGAATCACGGGTTAATTCAAAGAATTACTTTTAAAAACTACACGTTACCCCCATTTTCACGTAATTCTTTGAGATTCCCCACATGCAAAGAGAATGTCTAATGATTATAAAACAAGGATTATGTCTAATTCTGCATTAAGAACAGGGCACATAGTCAAAAAGGCCAAAACAAGAAATTTAAGGCCATCTCTAATTAATGGTCATTTCTACCAATACAAATTTTTAGATTAAAAATTGTAAACACTGATCTCTCCAATAGGAGTTCCTATATGCATTTTCATGTGACATAGCAAGTGACTCACATGTAAACTTTTTATCACCATTTTTGTCACATAATTTTTCTATACTACACACCTTGCGAATATTTTTTTTTTTAAAATACGGTGCCAACTAGGACAAAAAGTAACATAGAGATGGCACCATTGGAGATGCTTTGTGTAACACTTTTTCATCAAGACAATAATATTGCCAAAATTTACAGAAAAGGCCATTCCCTATAAGCCGAGTTTGTTTTTTGATTCCAAGAAATAGGATAAATTAGGCTAAAGATGGATGGAAATTTGGGAAATTACTATAATTAAAAAAACACTGAAGATGGATGGAAATTAGGGAATCTTTGGAATTTTCTATAAAAAAGGCAATAAGAAAATATTGAACAGGAATATGGAGGAATGATATATATATTGCATTTTTTTTTCTTTCGTTTTGTCAGAATGAAAAAAGTAAAGCAACAATTGAAATAATAAAGATGGAAGATTACCTGGTGCCATATACCCAATTGTTGCCAAGGTTTTAGTTTGTGCCATAAACTCATCTTCACCTAAGAGTTTGGCGATGCCAAAATCACAAACATGTGCAATCATATCTTTATCGAGCAGGACATTGCTTGGCTTCAAATCGCAATGAAGAATAGGTGTTGTCTGGCCATGATGCAGATATTCCAAGGCAGATGCAACATCTATCATTATGTTTAGCCTCTCTAGAATAGTCAAACAATAGTTATGAGAGTACAACCACTTTTCAAGGCTCCCATTAGGCATGTACTCCAGTACCAAAGCCAAGAAATCTGGGTTACTGCAACTGCTAACAATTTTAGTAAGATTACGATGTCGAATATTACGTAAAACTTCACATTCAACATCAAAACTCTTAAATGCTTCTTGTAACTGCAAATTGAAAACCTTTACTACAACAGTCACCTCATCTGATAACGTTCCTTTGTATACTGACCCAACACCCCCTGCACCAAGTAGATTGCTTTCGTTGAATCCATTTGTAGCTTGCAAAAGCTCAATGTATGAAACCCTTCTCCAAGCATGAGGCAATGAACTAAATTGGGTCTTTAATTCCACACCCCTTTTTCGACCTTTTATAAACACAATTATCAAAGCAATTAGCAGGATCGTTGCCATTATTGGGGGTAAAATATATTTCAATGGAGACAAATTTCTAGACCGTGATCTTTTGCATGGCTGGACTTGTAATCGAGGTACTCCACATAATCCATCATTTTGCATAAAAGATTGTGCTGTGAAGTTAGCAAAACATCCTCCAATGGGAATTTCTCCTTCTAATCTATTGAAAGACACATTAAAGTATTGGAGATACCTAAGCGCCTCAAGGGATTTGGGTATCATACCAGAAAAATTGTTATTGTATAGATCCAACAATTCTAAGCTTACCAAGTCACCAAGTGATTGAGGAATGGATCCTTGTAGTTCATTGTGTGCAAATGAGAGGAAAGTTAGCATTCGGCCGCTCCCAATGGTGCTTGGTATTTCACCCGAAAATCGATTCCACGATAAGTCCATTTGTGTTATCACCTTCAAATTTCCAATATTTGATGGTAAACTGCCAATAAGAGAATTTGTGGAGAAGTTTAGATATAAGAGATCTTCAAGGTTCCACAAAGTTGATGGTATTATCGAAGTCAAATTATTTGAATCTAAGAATAGCCTTCTCATTGAACTAAGTTCTCCTAAACATGACGGAATAGTGCCGTCGAGTTTATTATGACTCAAATATAAGTCGCCCATCCTTTCTAACCTACAAAGATCATTTGGTATAGAACCATGCAAATCGTTGTGTTCAAGATACACACGTTCGAGATTTTCCAATCTTCCTAGTGTAGATGGGATGGACCCCGTCAACTCATTGCTATCTAACACAATGCTTGACAAGCTGCTCAAGTTGCCTATTCCGATGGGAATTTCGCCCTTAATTTTGCTTCCAAACGCTTCAAACACAAGAAGAGAAGTCGAGAGATTCGCAATTGAAGCTGGGAGGATTCCATTGAATTGATTTAGTGATATTGACAAAAGTTCCAAATTCTTGCATTTAGTCAAAGAATTGAAGAATCTCAATTCAGGAGTGAAAACTTCCCCGGTTAAATTATTTTCTCCAATGAAGAGCCGCTTCAAATCTCTTAAATTACCAAGTGTGTTGGGTATAAAGCCAGTAAATGAGTTGCTAAACAACGCTATCACAGTAAGCTTAGATGCATTCGAGATAGAGCTTGGGATTGATCCACTAAGATCATTGTTGCCTAGATAAATTCTTTCAAGATTGGGAGTCCAAAACCCCATGCTCAATGGAAGATGGCCAGAGAAGTGATTCCATGCCATAGAAATCTCAATAATCGTTGAGATATTGAAGATTTCAAAAGGTATAAGGCCTGTTAGGCTGTTCTGATTAAGAAGGAGCCTTTCCAAATTAAGCTGACCAATTTCACCTGGTAATGTACCTGCCACAACATGAACAATACCAGATATAGTTTAGCATTGTTCTAATTGGATGTCTAATACCGAAACTAGGATGGGACTCTTTGTTTGGTATAAGTGTTATTTACAATATTGCTACAGGTAAAAATGCTTTTAAGAATAATAAAAAATAATTGTCTTCTTAAAACAATCCCTAATTTTACTAGTTTATAGAGTATAGTAGAACATGCACGTCCCGAATGACAATGTTAAACGAACAACATATGATTGTGGGCCAAAAATGAACAATGTAAAAAGTGTTAGGAGTAAGTGTGTCATACGTGTAATATTTATCAAGTTTTTTTGAATATAAAGTGTCTTTTAGAATTACAAAACCCTATAGTTCCCACTAAGACATGTTGGCTCATTCTATTATTTTTCTTATATAGATACTTCGGTATGTGCTTAGGGACACGGAAAAGGAAAGAACCTCGCTTCCTTGTCTGCCTCTAATATTTAGAGAGTTTCTTAAGACAAAGGAACATACCTATGTAGTTAAATTTTGTATTGTGGATTTTAATATGCTTTTCATTAGACAATGGTCGTAGAACTATAGAACTATTAAGTATTAATTCAATACTACTGTGGAAAACTAAAGATTTGTACGAACTCATTATTTAATGTATGAGATGTTTTTTAATTACTCAACCTGGTCTAATGGATTTTTATTAGGTTGTATTCTTTTTACAAAATTTTGAAATCATGTGATTTGATAAATCATAAGGTTTAAAAATATGTGATTTAAAAATCTTATGATTTTCAATTTAGGTGTTCTTTTAAAAAAAAATTAGAAAAATTCAAAATACAGTAATGTAAGTTGAGTTTAAGTGGGATTTTTATCTATTTAGGTATTTTACATGGAGATAAAATACTTAGTGACCAATAATAGAGGAGAGCTAGCTAGGATTAAAAACAGATTGATGTAACCACAATTTTTTTTACATTAACTTTCGGGATGAGATTTCTTTGATTTGTACATATTGTAATGCTCCTGATTTTACTTAATTATATTTATAGTAATATTTAAATTTCAATGCGTAGTTAATTTCTTATGTGAGGGTTGTTCGTTAATTTGTAATATACAAGGAAAGTTGGCGTTTTCGTTAATTTGTATGAACTATCTTATTTCATTTCTTAAGAATTAGCTTAAATTTGTAACTTCTATACATGTATGCCTCACAACGAAGCACAAGGGCCCATTTGATAAAATAATTAAAATCACCACCAAAATTTATGAGAAACAGGAAAAAGAGATGAGTAACTTCATTCACTTTTTTCCTGGAAAATTTTACTTTCCCATTTCCCAAAAATAATAGGAAATCTCAGCAAATCACTCATCTCTTTTTCGAACTTCTCAAAAATTTGATTGTGTTTCCAATAAATTTTCAACTTTTCTATCAAACATTTCCTAAAGTTAATTAAGATGATTCATGAATCAAATAACTTGAAATAGTATAATTCAGATATCGATGGACGACAACCAAATGTGGCCTAAATATAAGTTAGGTTTAGGAGGTACCTGTGAGATTGTTATTAGAGAGATAGAGAGCTTTGAGCAATGTAAGGTTCCCAACTTTCTTTGGTATGCTCCCTGTGAATTTATTTTCAGTCAATGATATGATTCGAAGTCCTCTGTAATCCCATAAGTGCGATGGAATCTGACCCGTAAGCTGATTTTTAGCAAGATATAGCTCTTCAAGAAGAGGATGCTCAAAATAAATGTCCATTGGAAGGGTTCCAGTTAGGTTATTTTCTTGCAAATTGATCAGTTTCAAAGAGGACATGTTGAAGATAACATTAGGAATAGGTCCTGTTAGAGAGCTACTTGCTATGTTTAAGCGCTCCAAGAGTTTGAGATTACCTATCTCCACTGGAATTTCACCTGCAAAGTTTTTAAAAGCAAGACATTATTTCAAGGTAAATTATATACAAATATGTAAATAATGCAGTTCTATGTTGAACTAGAAAAATTGAGATTCATACTAGACACACAATAGTACACAAAATATTAGTACACAGTGCATTTGATTGATCAAGAATTGGGTCTTACCAAAAATTAATTAAAATCATTTATCTTTTGACCAATTCAACAACTGATACATCATTTTTGTATAATAACTTTGTGTGTGCCTTTTCGTGTGCGTGGTATTAATGATAAATCTAAGGTAGCACACTTGTCAAGGTCAACAATATATTAATCTAGAGTTAAACATTTCCATGTATCCATTCCTTATATCTTCGCAATGATATAAGAGCAAGTGTTTATATATTTGATATTCTGAAACCATACCTTCCAAATTGTTATTGCCAAGATATAAGTTCTTGAGCATAGTCAAGTTGCCAATTTCAATGGGTATGCTTCCACTAAATTCATTAAATGATAATGACAGATATTGCAGCTCCCTGCATTTGTACAAACTTGATGGAATTCTCCCGTCAAACCGATTCCAAGAGAGAAAAATTCGTTCGAGTTTAGGGGCACAACTACAAATATCCACCGGAAGACTGCCATACAGGTCATTAGCTGAGAGATCAATTACTCTCAATGAAGAAATGTTGAAAATCGCAGCCGGTACAAGGCCTGTAAACTGATTGAACCTTAAATTCAATATCTCAAGTTTTGTAATGTTACCTAGAGAAGCTGCAATTGTACCTGGTGGAAAGATAGTATTTTATTTATATTTACATTTTGTTAGGTCAGATTCTATATCGATACATAAAGAGAGTACGTAGTGCTAAACATACGGAAAAGTTACGCAATTTTTTTATAAAAACAATTGTGATACCAATCGGACAAAAAAGGGTGATAACACATTGAATGTGTGGTCTCACAAGTTCATTTGAGTAGTGTCATATTAGTTTGTTCAAAGAAATTGTACAAAAAGTAAGCCTAGCATTTTTTGTAAAAGTATTATGGTTAGAAACTAAGGGAAAAAAAAGAGACAAAAATAAGGATATAGAAATCTAGGTAATCAAACTCCTTAGAGAAATTAAATATATAAAATCCTTATTACGAGAAGTGCAAAAATAGCTAATAACACCAAATAATATAAAAAAATGCAAATCACGCATAGGGCAAGCAACGTTGCACACAGCCGATACCAATTGACATAAACATGTAATAACATGAGCACACAATTCTATTAACTTGTTGCTTATAAGAATACCCAAGAAAATAGAAAAAAAACTAACATCCTAATTCCCTCATAATAAGAAAAACAATAGCAAAGATAAAAACAGTCTCACTAAATCTACTACTATACAAATCGGAAAACCATTATGGGTTATTGAAATTGTGTCAAACTTTTGGTTTTCGAATTTTGTCTTCGCAACCTTAAATTCACGAAAAGGATTTAATGTGAGCTCAAGGAATAGGATTTAAACCCTCACTAATATATAGGGAGGGTATTTCAACTCAATGTTGCATTACTTAGTATGTCGGCGTATCGCGTTTGCACTAAACTCATATTATTATCAATGAGTTAGGCTATAACGAGGGATTCACTCACTTTAGCAAAAAGAATGGATTGCCATTTCGAGGGTAAATTGATGAATTGGTTTTTTGAAATTATGTAGAGATGATCCATATTATGAATGGATCATCTTCAAGAAATTTCATTAAAAAATTCAACCTATAAGTAGGTGAGATGATCATCAAAAATTTAAATAGTGGATTTTTCAATACACCCACTTCTAGGTTGAGTTTTTTTTCATGAAATGGTGGAGGTGATCTACTCAGTATATAAATTATCTCTACAAAATTTCAAAAAATATTCCATCTATTTATCCCTCCTAATAGACACCAATTCTTTTTGCTAAAGCGAGAGAATCTCTTTATAGCCTAACTTAATAATAATTAAACCTAGACTCTAACTCTAGTTGGAAACCTAATCATACTCTACTAACGAAACGAATTCCTCATGGACTAGGAAACAAAGTCCCTGCGAGGGAGGAAACTAAAAAGAAGATTACTATTTAAAGTTAGAATTCCGAAGTCCAAAATAATAAATAATAATATAAGCCAAAAAAAATAAAATAACAAATTATATCAAAATAATGAAATATTAAAATATTGGAAATCTTATTTGCATCAAAAATAAAATATGATTTCCGATAGTACCAGTGAAGCTATTATTGAACAAAAGCAGTTGTTGAAGATCATGCAACTGAGATAACTCTTCAGGCACAGAACCAGAGAAGTTATTATAACTAATGTCAAGTGAAGTGAGAAACGAGAGGTTTCCAATGACCGGAGTGACAGTTCCTGCAAGACCCTTGCCAGAGAGATTCAAGGCCATGACAAATTGGTTGTTTAAATCACAGGAGACACCAATCCATGTACATATTGAGGCATTGGAAGTTGCAGACCAAGTGTTTGATAAGATGCCTGAACGGTCAATAATATTGGTTTTGATTGCCAGAAGTGCAAATTTATCATTAGTGGATAAGCAAGAACTGAAACAAATTAGCAACAACAATGAGACCGCGAAAATGAAAGAATTTATCGCCATGTTAGAGAGATTAATTTGGGAGTGATTTCAATGGAGAGTTGATCACAATTGGGCAGGGAAATCTTAGCTTTGAGATGGGATAATGGCATTGTATCCATTTGTTCAACACACTTATATAGATCAGCCGCAGAGGGAGAACAAAGTGGCAAAGGAAATTTGAAAATATCTTTGAACCACAAGTCATAGTGGCACCCACGCACCCACCCACCCACCCACCCACTTTCTTTCATCACTAAAAAGAAATTACTCATTTTCACTTTGAAAAACGTCTTGAAAATGTAGTCTTCATTTGATCACCGTGAAGAACTTGTTTAAGAGGTTAAAATCTCTAAATGATGTGCCTGAAAGTGCATAAGTCACACACACCGAGTTATTGATCATTGTATTTTTGACACATCATTTGTTCTAATAACTTGGACATTTAATTTGGTGCACCAATCATTACTCTTAATCAAACTAAAAAAACCCATCAATCAACAGCTATGAAGAAGGCGTGACCCACCAAATCAGACTGCCCCAAAACCAAAAGCAGCATATTCATTTAATCATTATGGACATTTAATTTGGTACATCTCACCCTGTATTTTTTTAATGTAAAAGTCGCATTTGAGAAGGAGCTCTCCAATTTTCAAAGCGAAAGAATGATTGAATCTTGTGGGGGACCACCAACAAAAGAAAATTCCTTCAACTTATATGATGATTTTGGTCCCATTAGTCTATTTTGTAAGTTTGGATTAGTTTTGATTAGTTTGTTGAAATTTTGACACCTTAGTTTATGTGAATTTATGAAGTGGGAAAAACTCACAAACAACATGACATAGGATATTGCATTCTTGATACAACGTTTGCAAGGGCAGAATTAGGGCTGGACTAAGAAAGGCTCCAGCCCAGTTCATTTGTTGAGCAGCTCTTTGTTTGTACAGAAATTTTAGAATTTTAACCCACCCGTACAAATTTTGGCCTAACCCGGTCACATGTCCACCACTCATTTCCTTTTGGCAATAATATTGTGTCCAACTAAATATGTTCAAACCGCTTGTTCTCACCTCTTATATTATTTTATTTTTTTGATATTTGAAAGTTTTATTTAATTTGTTAATACGCACTCTAATATTTTTTTTCTTAATTTAAATATGAATTTACCTTTACCTTGAATTAGCGATTAATTTCAATTTTGATCTAGGTTAAATCTTTTATTAATTTCTATAACTGTTTTTTCTATCTAAGAGAAAGATTACTTCCAATGTTTAATGAGACAAACCATGAATCATAAAATATTGTTTATGAGATTTTGTTTAAATCCAATCCACCTCATAGAATCTTGAGTCCACTCCTGGTCAGTTGGTCTAACACCTTGACATTTTGTTTGACTTTTTTTATATAACTATACTTGTTTTCAATCTTAATTTGCAATATAGGGTATTTTTCAATTAAAATGGGTAAATAGGATTCTTTTAGAAACACTAGAAGGAGTAGCGATTTTAACCTTAAAAATGCCACTTTTGCTGACGTTTTTAAGCTGCCCAAATTTTATTCAGTTTATCTTGGTTCAAAAAACATAAAAAAGGGGTAGAAAATTTTTGGCAACTTAAAAACGCCACCCACTCTAGCGATTTTAAGGTTAAAATCGCCACCTCTTCTAGTGGTTTTAAGTGTAAAATTGCTACCAACACTAATAGTTTTAAAATAACCCTATTTGCCCATTTAAATTAAAAAGTACGCTATTCTAGTAATTGAAATTGAAAACAAGCATAGTTAAAAAAAGAAAAAATAAAAAAAAGGTCCATTTAGTTTGGTCACTTATTATTACTCATACTCAAAATATAACCCCATCAATCAATGGCCAAGAAAGGTGACCCACAAAGTTGAACAGCCCCAAAACCAAGAGCAACATATTCATTTGATCCCCATGGAGATACCAATTACACAAACTGCAGAAAATAATCAAACTTTTTTATTTTTATGATATTGATTACATAGAGTTTTTAGTGAGAAGAGAGAAAATTATACAACTCGATGATGATTTTTACACCTACTTCATTTTTCTTTTATAATGGAGAATACCACTTCTAACAACCTTTTAAATCAACTTTTTCAACATTAACATCACTATTCATAAAGTGATTGAATAGTAACTTACTATTCATATATTTTTTAACTAAAGACAAATACATAAAGTAACTCTACAATAACTCTTTAAATTTTGTCCCCAAATACAGTAATAATAACTTTTTTCTCTTAATTTAAGATTACTTTCAACTTAAGATTTCCGGTGGGTACTACTACTTCATTCAACTTGGTCATCCATTAATGTACTCACAAAAGTAAGGCTAAATTATTTGACAGTGATCTACCATTCTCAGAGCCGAACAATTAAGCTCAACATTTTCGCTCCATCATCACCAAGTATTTGTAATCAAAGATACTAACATACGGAATTGACATTCCGATCTAATGATCACTCATTGATTAGAAATGATTTTGACAAAAATGAATGTCATATAAGCCACATTCTAATCAATACATATTAGTCACACTACATATGTTAACTCTTATATCAAACACACACACACACACATATATATATTGTTTGCCTACAAACGGACCTGACTAGAATGCCTATATCTAACTAGGACCTATGTGATGAATAAAATTAAGAAGACAAACAAGACAAACAACACACAACGCCATGAAATAACATGATTCGGCAATTGTCCTACTCTGCAATTATTATTATTATTATTATTATCATTATCATAGCTTTGGATGCAACTGTCCTACTCCTAGCTTGTTGAGTGGCTTAGAGTATTTTTGTGTATTTTTATGTATATCTAGAGTTGAGATACAATTGTCTTTATATAGTAAACTAACTGTCCTACTCATTGTTGAGTGGCTTAGAGTATTTTTCTGTATTTTTATGTATATCTAGAGTTGAGATACAATTGTCTTTATATAGTAAACTAACGGTGAGTGACTACTATAAAAACATATACAAATTAGTTAGACGTTTTACATAAGGAATATTATCTCCTGGTAAATATAAATATCCTCTAGCCTTATTTTCTTGAATTACATTGCATGGTAAAAAATTATTTATTGATACATCAGATGTGGTCATGAACTAACTTGGTTAGGCCTACAATTTAGGCTTGCACTTGCCTTGGGCTTGAGTGAGTGGCAATTACGTACTAGCTTGGTGGACTCCGACAGTTTAGGCTTGTATATTGGGATTTATGTATATTAGGCCTGGTTTTAGGCCACGAACTGCTGCTATTTTACTTTTGGATATGAACTCGGGTGAAATCAATATATCCAAGTTATTTATATTCCTCAAGAATTACACAAAATTAAGCGAAATTTTAAGATGCAATGGATTAAAAAGGTTCTGTATATAATTATATCTAAAGAAATGACTCCGTATTTTTTTATTTGAAAATAAGGACACTCTTTTCATTACCTAAAATACCTGACTCCATTTCTTTTCTTTTAAAAATTTTTTTTTTTAATTAATCATCACTGGCCGCCTACCCATCTCCCATCGCCGAAGATCCGGCAACCACCACCCGAACTCCAACACCGGTACTTAAAATCTATTTTTATACTAAATCCGCATGCAACTAATTATATAAATTTTAGTGAAATCAGTTTTTGCATGCAATAAATCTACAAGCAAATAATGTTATAATTTTCAATGCAAATCTCCTTTACACTAAATCCATAGACAAAAATAAGGACACTCTTTTCATTTACCAAAAATACCAAATTCCGTTTCTTTTCTTCTTATTTTTTTCCATAAAAAAAATTAATCAACACTAACCGGCCGCCTACCCATCTCCCTGATAAACGCATAATATTGTCATGCATAAGCTCTTTCCCAGAGTCGCATGACGCGTTTGTTGCTTTAATTCTGCCTAATTATCCGCTTATCTTGAGATTAGTGTCTTAGCGAGTTTTGTATCTAACATGGCCCAAGTTGGTGTGTATTTTGTAGTATTCCATGTGTTTGTAGGATTGGAGTACAATGGCATTGCATGAAGTGATCAAGAGTAAGCTCGGAGGCTTGCAAAGTGCTGAGTGAACAAGTTCCAGACCCATGATCGATCATGGGCAAAGCCATGATCGATCATGGTTGCAAGATTTTCTGGCAGAGCACTTCCATGATCGATCATGGGCATAACCATGATCGATCATGGCCCTTGCAACTTGGCCATTTCACACCCAAAATGGGCTATTTTAGTGGTTTAAGCTATTTTAGATATTTAGTTAGATATTTTGCAACCTTTTAATATATATTATTTTCTCTTAGCTTCTTGGCTAAGACATCTAAGTTTTTGTACAAGTTCTAGAGAGAAGTGGGAGCTAAAACCTTGTAATTTCTTCTTCTTCTTGTAAGTTTACTTTGATTTTAAGAAATGAATGCTTCTTCTATAATTCTTGTTTCGAGTATTATGGAGTAGTCTTTTACTAAGGTTACGGAGGTGAACCGCGATATAATATTCGGTGATTTATGGCTCAATCCATGTTTAAAGTTTGAGAAATAGTTGTAAATCCTTTTCTTCTTCATTTCCTCCATTGTTGCAAGCTTTCTAGGTATATTCATAATATTAAGACTTTATATGCCTTGTATATTTAGTGCTTGGTTGTTAATGAACATACAACATATTTATATGGTTCTAAAAAGCTTGTAGTCCCTTTCCCCCATCCATGGAGTTTTTCCCTCTTCATAGAAATTATGAATAGTTCTTAAAACTCCATAGATGGATTTTAAATTTGTTTAGCTTATATTTGATTCATTTATTGATATATTGAGTGCTTCTTACACTTTATGTGATACTTAGACTCTTTATTTTCTACCATATGTGATAAATGATGAGTTGACTAATTTATCCCATAAACTTTATTCCGTTTCATTGTTAGGATTCACTTTATAATTTTCATTCTTTAAATCATGAGATTACCACACTTGCTTGATGTTAAATCTTTTTATGATGAGTTCGTCATATCTATCTCGGATTAGCTTCATCGGGAATGGGTTGCCTTGCTTCACACCCGTAGCTAAGAGGTAAGAATGATAACCTCGTCTTTGGTGGTATGTCGTTTGTATCTCTCTTGATATAGCTTCAATTCGGGAATGAGTCGCCTAGCGTCGCACCCTCTGCTATTGAGAGATACACCAACATTCTCCATTTCTCGAGAATCCTTGTGTTCTAATCTTAGTATGAGCTAATGATCACCGTTTCTTAAATCGTAACTAATCTCCACCTACCTTAGTGCTTTCTTATTTATTTTCGCATCTGTTTTACATTTACGTTGTTCTACAACAAACCAACTCACAGAAACCAGAAAATCACTTAATCCGTAATCCATTCCATTCCTCTTCACTTATCCCTGTGGTTCGACACTCGGACTTCCGAGACTATATTACAACTTGACGTGCCTGCACTTGGGCTCTATCGCAACGCGTTATTTAAGCGGCGTCAAGTTTTTGGCGCCGTTGCCGGGGATAAGGCAAAAGGCGGATTCTGGGTTTTGTATAAAACCATTCTGTAAGTATTTCTCTCTATTTGATTAATTTATTTTTCTCCCTTATTTTCTGTTTTATTTTGTAGAGTTCCCAAGGAGTGATTCGAATCATTGTCCAAGCCCATGCAAGGGCGATTGTTTGTGGATATTCGAATTAGCCCTCCCACATCTCCAAGAATGGCAAACCAAGGTAGAGCCGCGGATCACGAGAGCGATAATGAAGGGGAAGGTGCCAACAATGTTCCTCATGTTAGGACCATGAGAGACTACCTTCAACCGCCTCGGGCAACTTCGAATTCGTGCATTGTGCTTCCCTGGCCAAGCCGGAGCATTCTCTTTCAAACCGGGTATGCTTCAACATATCCCTTCTTTTCATGGTATGGAGTCGGAAAACCCATACTTGCACTTGAAAGACTTTGAAGAAGTCTGCTCCACATTTCGTGAGGTAAATATTAATGAGGATGTCATGCGTTTAAAGCTCTTTCCTTTCTCCCTAAAAGATAAAGGAAAAATTTGGCTAAATGCTCAAAGACCACAATCAATTCGGTCTTGGCAAGAACTTCAAGCGGAATTTCTAAAAAAATTCTTTCCCGTGCATAGAACCAATGCTTTAAGAAGGGCGATATCTAATTTTTCGCCAAAAGAAAATGAAACTTTTTATAAGTGTTGGGAAAGATACAAGGAACTTCTAAACGCATGCCCTCACCATGGTCACGAAACGTGGAGCCTTGTTAGTTTTTTCTATGAATCTCTCACCCCTGATATGCGTACGTTTGTTGAGACCATGTGTAATGGTCAATTCTTAAGTAAGAATCCCGATGAGGCTTTATTGTATTTTGATGAATTAGCGGAAGGTGCCCAAAATTGGAACACCTATTCCGAGGAACCCAAAGCAAAAACTCAAGGAAGGGGTGGGTTGTACCAAGTGTCTAATGAGGATGACATGGGTGCGAGGTTATTCCAATTGTCTAAGAAAGTAGAGGCAATGAAAGCAAGTAAGTTTAAGGAGGTCAACGTAGTATCCTCGAGTCAGTTGTGTGTCATTTGTGAAAATTCAGGACACACCACCGAGGATTGTCCTACCATTCCCGCTTTCCGGGAAGTCCTCAAAAATCCCGCCCAAGTCAATGCTTTACACCAGTACAACCAAAACCGTAACCAAAACGATCCTTATTCTCAAAGGTACAATGAAGGATGGAAGAATCACCCCAATTTCAGTTGGGGAGGAAATCAAAGTCAGAACCACAACCAATATAATCAGAACCAAAGGCAACAACAACAACCTCAAAACTCTTTTGTTCCACCTCAGAATCAAAATCCCAACCAAAACTTGGAAGCTTTGTTGAGATCATTTGTGGACAAAACGGATCGTGATGTGGGTGAGTTAAAAACTCAAATGTCTAAACTCACCACCGCCCTAGCTACCCAAGAGAAGGGAAAATTCCCCTCTCAACCTTTAGCGAATCCTAGATGTCAAGTTCAAGTAGTAGAGGGAGGAGAGTCTAGCTCCAAGATAGAAGAACTCAAATCTATCACAATCTTGAGAAGTGGTAAGGAGGTAGACAAAACTATTGTTCCTAAAACCCCCAAGGTGGCGGACATAGTTAATCCCACGCATGTTGAGGAGTCGGAGGTAGAAAAAGTTGTGAGTGAAGAGAAGAAGAGAGAGGAAGAGAGACAAGGAAAGGAGGATCTTGAGAAAATCAAGAACGGAATTAAGGTCCCTTTCCCGGAGAGATTGAACCAACCATCCAAATCTAATACTGAGATTTTGGATGTGTTTCGACAAGTGAAAATCAACATTCCATTGCTTGACGCGGTCAAGCAAATACCTTCGTATGCTAAGTTCCTCAAGGACTTATGCACGACAAAACGAAGGTTGAATGTTAAGAAGAAGGCCTTTATGGCGGAGCAAGTGAGCTCGCTCATGCAAGGCACAAGAGCCCCTAAGTTCAAGGACCCCGGTTGCCCCACAATTTCGTGTGTCATAGGAAATTGTAGGATCAAAAATGCTTTGCTAGATTTGGGAGCAAGTGTGAACGTACTCCCATATTTTGTATATCAACAATTGGGGTTGGGTGAGTTGAAACCCACGAGGGTTACTATTCAATTAGCGGACCGATCCGTTAAGATACCAAGAGGGATAGTCGAAGATGTGCTTGTTCAAATTGACAAGTTTTATTTTCCCGTTGACTTTATCATCCTCGACATGCAACCCGTGTCGAATCCCGCTAAGGAGATTCCAGTTATCCTTGGGCGACCATTTCTTGCTACTTCTAATGCCATAATAAATTGCAAGAATGGAATTGTGAAGTTAGCATTTGGAAACATGACTTTAGAGCTAAACGTGTTCTCTTTGAGCAATCAAAGAGACGACGATGATGATGAGGAAAGTGAACACGTAAACATGATAGAGTCATGTATCCAAGACCACTTTGTGGCAAATTTCGAATCGAAGTCAATGGAAGGTTATCTAACCACTTCCGATGAACTCGAGGATTGTATGCAAGTGTTTTCCTTGTGTGACAAACAGGTTGAGTTTTTGGAGAAAGAGGAAAACACACAATCTCCCACCAAAAAGCTTGAAGGAAAAATGGATCTCAAGCTATTGCCGAGCAATTTGAAGTATGCCTTTTTGGGAGCTTCAGATACCTTCCCAGTTATCATCTCGTCCGAACTTTCGGATGACCAAGAAGGAAGGTTAGTTCATTTGCTTGGTAAATATAAAAAAGCTTTTGGTTGGACTCTTGCCGACCTCCAAGGAATAAGCCCTTTGATTTGTACACATAAAATTCACTTGGAGGATGGGGCAAAAACATCAAGGCAATTTCAACGCTGGTTGAATCCTAACATGCAAGAAGTGGTTAGGAACGAGGTGTTGAAATTATTGGATGCAAAGATCATCTATCCAATCTCGGATAGTAAATGGGTTAGTCCAACTCAAGTGGTACCGAAAAAATCGGGTCTTACGGTAGTCAAGAACGACTCAAACGAGTTGATTCCACAAAGAGTCACCACGGGTGGCGAATGTGTATTGACTACCGTAAACTCAATGAGGCTACTCGTAAAGATCATTTCCCCCTCCCCTTTTTGGATCAAACTCTAGAGAGGGTAGCGGGTCATGAATATTACTCTTTCCTCGATGGTTTTTTCGGCTACAATCAAATTGAGATTGACCTAGATGATCAAGAAAAAACAACCTTTACATGTCCTTTTGGTACCTTCGCTTATCGAAGAATGCCCTTTGGTCTATGTAATGCACCGGCCACTTTCCAACGGTGCATGCTAAGTATCTTTAGCGATATGGTGGAAAGGACTTTGGAAGTTTTTATGGATGACTTTACCGTCTATGGTAAGTCATTCGACAATTGCTTGGCTAACCTGGAACAGGTCTTGGGAAGATGCGTGGAAAAACAATTGGTATTGAACTGGGAGAAGTGCCATCTTATGGTTACCAAGGGAATTGTTTTGGGGCACATCATTTCTTCAGAAGGAATCGAGGTGGATAAAGCTAAAATTGAGTTGATTGCTAAACTTCCTACACCGAAGAATGTCAAAGATGTTCGATCTTTTCTAGGACATGCCGGGTTTTATAGGAGGTTTATCAAGAACTTCAGTTCCATTTCCAAGCCCATGTGTAGTCTACTTCTCAAGGATGCACCCTTTCAGTGGGATGCCAAGTGCGAGGAAGCCTTTGTCTCTCTGAAGCATATGCTTACTACTGCGCCGATTATGCAGACACCGGACTGGAGCTTGCCATTCGAGCTTATGTGCGACGCAAGTGACTATGCGGTGGGAGCGGTTCTTGGTCAACGAAAAGACAAGAAACCGGGTGTGATATACTATGCAAGTAGGACCTTGAATGATGCGCAAATGAACTACACCACGACAGAGAAAGAGCTTCTAGCAATTGTCTTCGCCCTAGACAAGTTCCGATCCTATTTGATAGGATCGCCAATTGTGATTTTCACGGATCACGCGGCATTGAAGTATCTATTCACAAAGAAAGATGCCAAGCCACGGCTTTTGAGGTGGATACTCTTATTGCAAGAATTTCATTTAAGCATCAAGGACAAAAAGGGAGTCGAGAACGTGGTGGCCGATCATCTGTCTCGACTCACTTTTACGAACAACATTGAAGAAAGCCCAATCCAAGATTCGTTTCCAGACGAACAATTATTGGCAATCTCGACGCTCCCATGGTATGCAGACATTGTAAATTATCTTGTAACTGACAAGATACCAAAGTCATGGGGCGCACAAGATAGAAAAAGGTTTTTGAGTGAAGTGGGTCGATTCTATTGGGATGAACCGTACCTGTTTAAGTATTGTGCGGATCAGATTATCAGACGGTGCATCCCAGAGGAAGAAGTGGAGAGAGCTCTATCTTTCTGTCATTCTGAGGCTTGCGGAGGACACTTCTCGGCAAAGAAGACCACCGCGAAGATTCTGCAAAGTGGATTGTATTGGCCGTCGCTTTTTAAGGACGCACAACGCTTTTGCAAGGCATGTCAAAGATGCCAAATGCTTGGAGGGATCTCCAAGAGGAATATGATGCCTCTCAACCCAATTCTGATGATCGAAATCTTCGACTGTTGGGGCATCGATTTTATGGGACCATTCCCATCCTCCTACGGTAATCTTTATATTTTAGTTGCCGTAGATTATGTTTCGAAATGGGTGGAAGCCCAAGCGTGTAAGAAAAACGATCACAAAGTGGTGATCCGATTTCTGAAAGAACACATTCTTGCACGTTTTAGCACCCCCAAGGCAATAATAAGCGATGGCGGTACTCACTTTTGCAATAAACCGTTTCAATCATTAATGCAAAAGTACGGTGTAAATCACAAAGTATCGCTCGCTTATCATCCTCAAACTAATGGTCAAGCCGAGTTGGCAAATAGGGAGATCAAACAGATTCTAGAGAAAACGGTAAACCCGAACCGCAAGGATTGGTCATTAAGACTGACCGACGCACTTTGGGCCTACCGTACTGCGTACAAAACAACTCTAGATATGTCTCCCTATCGCATTGTATATGGAAAACCATGTCATTTGCCAGTAGAGTTGGAACACAAATCATACTGGGCAACTAAGATGGTTAACTGTGATTTCGAAAAAGCCGGGCTTGACCATAAGTTGCAAATTGATGAAATCGAGGAATTGAGAAGAGATGCATATGATAATGCGAAGATAAGCAAGGAACGTGCCAAAATTTTTCATGATAAATCTATTTTAAGGAAAGAATTCAAACTTGGGCACAAAGTTCTTATTTATGATACTCGTCTGCATCTCTTCCCCGGGAAATTGAAGTCTCGTTGGACCGGCCCATACATTGTCCGTCATGTATTTCCTTTTGGGGCTGTGCAAGTTGAGGATCCCAAAACCGGCTATGTTTTTAAAGTAAATGGACAACGTTTAAAGCCATTTTTAGAATTCCCAATTCGAGAGGAGTCCACCCCTTTCGAAGACCCGACTTATGCCTAACAAGCATAGGTCGATTCTGTAAATAATGTTTTTTGTAGTATTTTTGAGTTTCAGGAATTTTTGGGCGAGATTGGATCGAGCTGGACCAAGTTGGGGGGAGTGGAAAGGTGTTTCAAGTGAAGAAATCTCATGGGAGAATTTTTGTTGAAGGCATGATCGATCATGGTTATACCCATGATCGATCATGGGATCAAATTGAGGAGGCAGTGCACTTCCATGATCGATCATGGGAAAAACCATGATCGATCATGGTGAAATTTTCCTGCGGCAGTAGACTTCCATGATCGATCATGGGCAAAGCCATGATCGATCATGGTCCCTTTTAAAAACAGAGCAGCCGTTTCTAAACCCCAAAATCGTGCCCCATTTTCTCTCTAACTCCCATTTCTCTCCCTCTCCCTTCTGCAAACCTTCAACAATCATCATATCAAACCCTCCCCTAGCCTTTCCACCTCCATAAACTCTCAATTTCACCCCAAACTCCAAACCCATCTACTATCAACACCTCTTTCTCTCTCTAAAACCCCAAACCCCCAATTTCGAGCCCTACTCCCCAAAATTTTGAAATTTCTCTCTATTTCTCCCCTCTCCCCACATCAATGGCTGCCATTACTCCAGTTAACAAGCCAGAAGAGCTTCAAGCCGCGAGGGGTGGGTACCGCGGGTTCCGTAGTCGTCAGGAGTACGATTGGTGGAATTACGCTTTCAGGAACCGGGCTGTGATGATCGAGAGGCCTGTGATTATTGGTGCCTTGGACGATTTCCCTCAAATGGGAACATTCGAAAGACACGAGGGGTGGGTTCAATATTTGCGACAACAGGTAATCAATGTAATGTCACTCTATGTCGTGAATTTGTAGCAAGTTTGGTGCGTGCCCACTGCTTATGCCTATGTTGCCCACGTACGTGGGAGAACTGTTCCTTTCAACCTCGAGGTTGTTAGTAGAGTCACGGGGATTCCGGCATTGCCGGATGGCAGCTATGACCTCCCTCATTCAGCCCGTATTTTATACCCACTGATGACGAGTTGGCTACGTTCTTAGCCGGTCGTCCAATGACTTGGATTGGCACGCAATTCGATAGGAACAATTTAGCACCACAATTCAGGACCCTGTGGCTTGTTGTAGCCAATGCGTTAGATCCCACCTCGCACATTCAACATTTGTACACCTATCATGCCTATGTTCTATATGTAATTGCTCGCAATAGGCCGTGTTGTTTGGTTCGCTACATAATGCGAAAAAATCATGAAAGTCTATGACACGGTAGCCCATAACGAAACGATAAAATTTGGTGTGCTTCTGACCCGCATTTGTTTGGAGGCGGGTGTCCAAGAAAGGGACACCGATGTCAGAAAGATACAGCGGGCCCCGATAAACAGGTCCACCCAGGCTAGAGCCGCCGGACAACTGAGAAATAGGCCAAGTTCTTCCACAGCCGCACCACAACAGGGGGATAGCGAAGAAGAAGGGGCAGAGGAAGCAGGAGCGGATGTTCCGGGTCAGTCAAGGCGTAGAAGAAGGGCAAGCTCTGGGCCTGTGGATGACAATAGGGAGTTCATTAGAGAGCAGTTTGAGCAGATGACTGCTTTGATGCAGACCGGGTTTGCTAGCGTCAACGAGAGGGTAGAGATTATGGTATTGCGTCAGGACCGTTTGGAGGCAGATATTGCAGCTCAGGTCGAGGCACGAGTTGCAGCTCAGATGACGACTCAGCAGGAGTTCATACGCCAGCAGTTCGAGGCGTTGTATGGTCGTTTTCCACCACCCCCACCTTCTGATATGTGATGATGATGTGATAGCCTGAAAACTCTTTAAGTACCTATATTTATGCTTAGTTTTATCTTATTTCTTTTGGGTTGTATTAGAATTGAGACTTGATGTTAACTCTAGAACTTGGTTTTAATGATTGAATATTATAGTTTTTACTTTTGAATTCTAATTCTAACCCGTTTTGTGAATAGTTTTTGTTTATCTCTTATTTTTGTCTCATGGAGAGCAAAGTCATTGTAGCCCTTCCGTGCGTTGTTGTTGTTCTCTTTACATTGAGGACAATGTGTGTTTCAAGTGGAGGGGGGTACGTTATTTTGTGTTTATTTTGTTTGGCTTGCTATCAGTCATTCCCATGAGTAGAAGAGATTTGTTCAATTTTTTTTTAGAAGTTTGAAAATTGATGATTGATTGATATTTTGTTCGATGAAGATTATTGTTTCATTAGCTTTTGGCATGAATTCTTTGATCTAGATAGGAATTTGAATGATAATCTAAATTGCCTTGCTCCACTTAGTCTCATATCCCGTTATATTCTCATGCTCCACATGCTAGATTGCTTCGGTTGTTTTCAATTCGGTAATAACACCTAGATTTATTTTCATTGAGAGAAGAGAAATTTTTGTCCAAAAATAATGGAAGCTCTTTCGAAAAGATCCTCCAATGAGAGGACAAAAGCATAGCACTTTGATAACTTGGATGACTTTTATCCTAATATTGACTTAAAGCTTCACTTGACTAAATCTTAAGTCTCTTTGTCTAATATTATGGATGGGTATAGGTTGCCATATGGGAAAGGGTGAATAGCTTCCTTTAAGCTCCAATGAATGAGCAGAATTTTGAAAAATTTCATAAGTGAGACCGCTGCCCCCCATAGAGACGAAAACCACCCTGTTCTAATTTAGCGAAATTTTCAAGTAAAAGATAAAGAAAGTGCTTAGAATCGACATATCTTGGAGCTTTTGTTTTTGAAAAAGTTCTCTCTTCCTTCTTGAATGATTATGACTCTTTGTGTTTATATCGAATTGTTTGAATCGAAGTCTGGTATTTGAGCATTGGAGAATATGTGATTGTGTTCTAAAGGAGATAGGTGAATTAGATGATCATTCAAAAGTCCGTCATTCTGGAAAATTGATAATAATGCCTCTTGCTTTGCAAATTGAAACTTGAATCTTCATTCTCACCATTCATCATGATCAAACTTCCAATGTTTGTAGGTATCATTTCTGAAAACCTTCACGAGATGCAACTCGTCTTCTTTGGGAACTTAGAAGTTAACAATTTTTTTTTGTTTAAGCATAGTGCTTTTGTAATTATATATTTTTGTCTTGCTAAGGGACTAGCAAGAGATAAGTTGAGGGGAGTTGATAAACGCATAATATTGTCATGCATAAGCTCTTTCCCAGAGTCGCATGACGCGTTTGTTGCTTTAATTCTGCCTAATTATCCGCTTATCTTGAGATTAGTGTCTTAGCGAGTTTTGTATCTAACATGGCCCAAGTTGGTGTGTATTTTGTAGTATTCCATGTGTTTGTAGGATTGGAGTACAATGGCATTGCATGAAGTGATCAAGAGTAAGCTCGGAGGCTTGCAAAGTGCTGAGTGAACAAGTTCCAGACCCATGATCGATCATGGGCAAAGCCATGATCGATCATGGGCAAAGCCATGATCGATCATGGTTGCAAGATTTTCTGGCAGAGCACTTCCATGATCGATCATGGGCATAACCATGATCGATCATGGCCCTTGCAACTTGGCCATTTCACACCCAAAATGGGCTATTTTAGTGGTTTAAGCTATTTTAGATATTTAGTTAGATATTTTGCAACCTTTTAATATATATTATTTTCTCTTAGCTTCTTGGCTAAGACATCTAAGTTTTTGTACAAGTTCTAGAGAGAAGTGGGAGCTAAAACCTTGTAATTTCTTCTTCTTCTTGTAAGTTTACTTTGATTTTAAGAAATGAATGCTTCTTCTATAATTCTTGTTTCGAGTATTATGGAGTAGTCTTTTACTAAGGTTACGGAGGTGAACCGCGATATAATATTCGGTGATTTATGGCTCAATCCATGTTTAAAGTTTGAGAAATAGTTGTAAATCCTTTTCTTCTTCATTTCCTCCATTGTTGCAAGCTTTCTAGGTATATTCATAATATTAAGACTTTATATGCCTTGTATATTTAGTGCTTGGTTGTTAATGAACATACAACATATTTATATGGTTCTAAAAAGCTTGTAGTCCCTTTCCCCCATCCATGGAGTTTTTCCCTCTTCATAGAAATTATGAATAGTTCTTAAAACTCCATAGATGGATTTTAAATTTGTTTAGCTTATATTTGATTCATTTATTGATATATTGAGTGCTTCTTACACTTTATGTGATACTTAGACTCTTTATTTTCTACCATATGTGATAAATGATGAGTTGACTAATTTATCCCATAAACTTTATTCCGTTTCATTGTTAGGATTCACTTTATAATTTTCATTCTTTAAATCATGAGATTACCACACTTGCTTGATGTTAAATCTTTTTATGATGAGTTCGTCATATCTATCTCGGATTAGCTTCATCGGGAATGGGTTGCCTTGCTTCACACCCGTAGCTAAGAGGTAAGAATGATAACCTCGTCTTTGGTGGTATGTCGTTTGTATCTCTCTTGATATAGCTTCAATTCGGGAATGAGTCGCCTAGCGTCGCACCCTCTGCTATTGAGAGATACACCAACATTCTCCATTTCTCGAGAATCCTTGTGTTCTAATCTTAGTATGAGCTAATGATCACCGTTTCTTAAATCGTAACTAATCTCCACCTACCTTAGTGCTTTCTTATTTATTTTCGCATCTGTTTTACATTTACGTTGTTCTACAACAAACCAACTCACAGAAACCAGAAAATCACTTAATCCGTAATCCATTCCATTCCTCTTCACTTATCCCTGTGGTTCGACACTCGGACTTCCGAGACTATATTACAACTTGACGTGCCTGCACTTGGGCTCTATCGCAACGCGTTATTTAAGCGGCGTCACTCCCATCGCCGGAGCTCCACCAAAGATACTGCAATTCTATTTTTGTACTAAATCCGCAAGCTGCTAATGATATAAATTTTAGTACAAATCATTTATTGGTTGAAATAAATCTACAAACAAGTAATGTTATAAATGTTAGTGCAAATCTCTTTGGAACTAAATCCATAGACAAATGAAGATATACATTTTAATGCAAATATGTTTTTGAACTAAATTTATAGGCAACTGAAAATCTATTTAAATTTGAGTTCAAATCTATTTTAGCACTAAATCCAAAGTTAATTAAAGAAAAAAATTGAGTGCAAATTTATTTGGTGTGGCTTAGCAACCACCAATGATAATAAAGCAAAAAAGTATCACGATGAGAGTATAATTGCCCATTTAAAAAAATGGTGTACCTTTCAGTTGATAAACTGGTAAGGATTGAAAATATCTTTATAGGTAAAGCAAATTGTGAAAAAAGTCTTCCATCTAAATAATATGATATATAAAAATTTCCTTGGTTTAAATATAATTATATAGAAGAGTTTTATGATCCATTTTCTCAAATCCTAAAGAGTTTCTTTGTTGATGTTGGGAAGAGAAAGTGGAAGAAAAAAGAGGGTCCTTGTGGATATGATTTCCCAAAAGACTGTTTGCTTTTCTTTTTTCTTTTTTCTTTTTTATTCAAGGTCGTCTATTAGGGGCTGCAAATTCGACCATTGGCTGCTGCCTTCATCCCCATCACCGAAGCCCCTACAACCACCATTAGAACTTTGACACAAGCACTGTAAATTTGTTTTTACACTAATTTATAACTGGTGATATGAATTTTAGTGCAAATTAGTTTTTGCATGCAATAAATTTGCAAGCAAGTAATGTTGCAAAATCTGTTGTGCAAATTTATTTTTGAACTAAATCCCTAACTAGGCAATTGAAAATCTAAATTTTAAGTGCAAATCGATTTTTGCACGAAATCCATATTTAATTAAAGAAGTAAATTTTAGTTCAAATTTATTTTCACACTGTACATAAATTTTTGCCTAAGCTCCGGCTAAGGTCGCGGGAACTCCGGTGGCCTGTGGTAGTGAAGGTAGTTGGTGTGGCTTAAAAATCACCGATAGCAACAAAGAAATAAAAAATTGTGGTGATGATATAATTGACAATTCAAAAAAAATGAGGTGTACCCTTTTAATCGATAAAAAATAATGATTAAAAATTGTTCTCATAGCTAAAATAAATTATAAAAAAAAAAGTCTTTCATTAATATAATATACAAAAAAATCTTGATTTAAATATAATTATGTCGGAGAAATGATCCACTTTCTCAAATCTAAACAGATTCTTTGTTGATGGTGTGAACAGAAAGTGGAAGAAAAAATATGGTCCTTCTGGATATAATTTCCCAAAAGAAAAAGCGACAATAGGCTGTTTACTTATTTTTTTTTCAAGGTCGTAAATGGAGATCTATAATTTTTTTTCCTACGTAATATATATCTTATTCTAATCCAATTTTATTAAAAAATTTACAAGCATCTTCGTCAAAATATCAACTACATATTAATTAATTCCATTTGTCGAAGTTACGTAATCGCTGCTCTTTTTATTTATTTCAAATCACAATTCTTAGACAAACTTTAATAAAATTATTTAAGAAAAGAAAACTTACTTTTGTGTTTTAAAGTTTACTACCTAATTTTTTATTTTTTTACAAAATTGATGTTTCTTTTATGTAATTAATAAGACAAAAAAATATTGCAAGAAGTTTACTACCTTACTTTTTTTGTGAATGGTGAGTAAATTAGGTGAGGCAAATGTGTGGTGACAAAAGCTTGAGTGCAAATGCGTAATTCGACAGAATTCACTGTCAAAGCCAGTTGATTGACGGAATGGTATAAAATGGTACCCAAAGTACAATTACTAGAAACTAAATGACCCTCTATTTTTGGATCTGAACTCTGGTGATATATATCCCTCAAGAATTACACAAAATCATGTGAAATCTTAAGAGGTAATGGTTCAAAGGATTCTCTTTATAATTATATATAATGGAAGGATACCATATTTTTTTTATTTAAAAATAAGGACACTCTTTTCATTTACCAAAAATACCTAACTCCATTTCTTTTCTTCTTCTTTTTTTCCATAAAAATAAATAAATTAATCACCACTGGCTGCCACTCAATCACAAATACTGCAATTCTATTTTTGTACTAAATTCGCAAGCTGCTAACGATATAAATTTTATTGCAAATCAGTTTTTGCCTGAAATAAATATGTAAACAAGTAATGTTATAAATTTTAGTGAAAATCTCTTTTGAACTAAATCCATAGACAAACTAAGATATAAATTTTAATGTAAATATATTTTTGAATTAAATTTATAGGCAATTGAAAATCTATTTAAATTTGAGTTCAAATCTATTTTTCCACTAAACCCACGGTTAATTAAAGAAAAAATTTGAGTGCAATTTATTTGGTGCGGCTTAGCAACCACCAATAATAATAACGAATTTAAATATCATGGTAAGGGTATAATTGACCATTTAGAAAAAGCAATGTTCCCTTTCAGTTGATAAACTGATAAAGATTGAAAATATCTTTATAGGTAAAACAAATTGTGAAGAAAATCTTCCATTTAATATGATATATAAAAATTTCCTTGGTTTAAATATAATTATATAGAAGAGACTTATGATCCATTTTCTCAAATCCTAAAGAGTTTCTTTGTTGATGTTGTGAAGAGAAAGTGGAAGAAAAAAGATGGTCCTTGTGGATATGATTTCCCAAAAGAAAAGGTGACAATAGGTTGTTTACTGTTTTTTTTTTTTTCAAGGTCGTCTATTAGGGGCGCAAATTCGTCCTATTTAACCTACATTATTTTTTTCAAAAAGAAAAACAGTGAAACAAATTAATTTGAGGGATGTGGAACATGTATCACACAGCACGGTTCACTTAGACCGCCGCGAATAATAAGGAGTCGATTACATCATTCATAAAGATTAAACTTGGACAAGCCTCCCTGTAGTGAAGACAAGGAGTAAACTACCACAAGATCGATCGTTGGCACACCTTAAAAAGTTGGGGATCTGTTTGTTTGGAAATTTAAAGTTGGAATGGGAAATTTAGATTTCAGAAGTGTTATAGTGTTTTTTGTGTAAAATAAATAAAATCACATGTTACGGCTTATTTGTCTCTCAATGATTCGGTCTGAATTTCATTTTTATTAGTTTTGAAACTCTAGATTTAATTTAGTCCTTCAAATTCAACATTCTGATAATGACAACGCCATCTAATTAAATCCACCCACAAAAATATTTAGCTCACCCCAATTCTAATGTCACCCCCACTTATTTTTAAGATCCTTTTAAGTTTTAATTCACTCCCGTCTAGTTTTGAAAAGCCAAACAAAACCTTAAAAAACTCCCTCAACCGTTGCGGTATATATCCTTAACCCAACTCAATTTCTTTATTACCTTCCCAAATTAATATGATTTTATGTATTCTATGCTAACCATGATTATTAATTTTCAGATTTGTCAAACTTAAGAACCCTAAACTTCAAATTCGTTAGTTAAAATGTAGGATCCATATCAAATTCATCCGTATCAAAATCTATTTTATTGTAGGAGTAATCAACCGCTTTGCATCAGATAAATATGTTCGTGTAACTCATTTTTATTATTAATTCAACATCTTTGAATGTCAACTATACATTAGAAACGTTTGCCATGGTTGTTGGAAAAATAGCTTTTATTTGTATTTTAGTTGTAAATAAATTCAAGTTTTATTTTAAGAATAATATATATTATATCACACAAGATTAAAATAAAAATTATAGAAAATAATTTAGATAAAGTAGAGATGGCATACGAGAGTCGAGATAAGTCATTGTCGTAAGGACACTATCTTCTCCCTACGTGCAGGTGCCAATGGTCGATATGGTCTTCAAGATAAAACCCATTAGTTATCAGTGTTGTCTCCTTTATGTGTATGTTCACACCAATTCAATCATGCTGGTCAAACTTATGAAATTATATATAAAATAGAAATAAGAGAAGGAGAATGCAAGCTAGGATCATTAATCTTCTTCTCAAGGATTATATATAGGTAAAGAATTAAATATCATAAAATCTATGAAACAGGGAAAACCCATATCTAATATATATATATATATATATGTGTGTATATGGATGTATCCATAAAATTAGGATGAAAAATTGAAATTGAAACCATATTCATAAGCATAGTTCTTTGGAGTAGGCCCGGCCAGGTTGGGTTAATTGGGTCTGGCTTGACGGCCTTTCTGGGGTTTTTTAATTTTTTTTTTTTTTTTTTTTTTTTCAGAAGTTAGAGATATTACTTTTTCCTTTTTTTTAAAAAGATCAATCTAAACTAAATTGCTGTCCGACACTCTTAGGGCGGCTTAATTAATTTTAATGTATTTTTTTTTTAACTAAAGAATATAGTTTATCGCAAAAAAAAAAGAACATAATTTACTACTTGGGTTGCCTTTTGCGTTTCGTTAATCAAAGCAACCATTTTCTGTGTTTAATAGTAAAATGCTCTCTTTCATTTCGGTATTGCCATGTGTCAGTTTGTTTATTTGCTCTCAACTCATTGCAATACTCCACTTGCTCTTTCAAATACATAAAAAGGCATAAAGTCTATTAAATTCAAATATATACCCCATGACATGCACGTTTAAAAGAAAATTAAAAGGGGTTTTTTTATTTTTTTTTATTTTTAAGTAATGAACCTAAAAGGTTAAGAACGTATAAAACTTATTAATCATTAATGCACATTTAGTTAAGATAACGGATTTTACATTGAAGTGGAATTAAGAAGGTATATAAGGCCTATCATTCATATATATAAATAATAGATATTTGTTTTGATCATTATCCATATGGATCCTAAAATGAGTTCTTTACTTCAATATGGATCCCTTCCTCGTGATAATTGTCAGAGATGTTTTCTTTACTTCAAAATTTGAAAACAAAAAGTTGGAATCCTAAGTTCATCATAAATTCTTGGTTTAATATTTTGCTTTATAATTCACCTTATTCATTGGTATTGCAGGTTTTATCTTCTACATCATCTTTTAGGACACCAAAACTTAGATAAGTTTTTATTTATACTTTTTACAATGTCAATTTTTTTTGTTTATGATTATTGTAGTTTCTATTGTCCATCTATATTGTTCAATACACCAAATAGAAAGGTGGTTATCGTAAAACTACATTTTAAAATATATTTTGGATTTATGTATTTTAATTTCAATGTTATTTAATATATAGGTGGTTAGTTTTCTGAACGTTTAATTTCTAATGAAAACATTTGTGAACGATTCTCTCTTATGGTTATCGTGTTTCATTTTATCCATGCATAGTTTTTACAATTACCCATGCGAGAATTTTCCTACACCAATTTTATTTGCAAAGTTCCTATTTTTGTTTCAACTATTAGTGAATGGTATTATAACAACATTCAAAATACAATTTGTTAATTATATTAATGGTGAAGGCATGAATCATATTGCTCCTTTATTTGTGTGGCTAATATTTTTAAATATTTTAATGATGCAAATTTTAAGGAATTTAGTGATGTAATAAAAAATATATAATTATTTGCATCTTTTCAATTATTGCATATCTTTGGATAATCAAGACAAATTATAGCGCATGGATTGTTTCCGTTTACAAAAGCCAATTTTGCTTTTGTTATATAGCATTTCTCATGCAATTATATTTATTTTTAAAATGTGTATCTTATGAACTAGATTATAGAAATTATAGCTTCAACTATTTTTTTTATATAATGTAAATGTTTTAAAACATCCGCACATAATACGGGTTGCACACTTGTTAAACATCTATAATTTTGAACTCTTTTTATCCCAATTAAGGTTGGAATTGTTACGGTAAGTGTACTTAAAAGTAATTGATTAAGGTTGGAATGGTTATTACGGAAAGTTACTTCTAATATTATCAATTGTGTGATTATTCTTTTATGTTAATTGTTTAGCCTTGTTTGGTAGAAAAGTAGGAAAAATTCAAAGAAAGGAAAGTAGGGAAAGTGAACTTTCCAATCCCAAAAGAAGAAAACATGTTTTCTCTCCTTTCTGTTTGGTAGGAGGTATGGCAAATAAGAGGGATAATTTTTTCCTTGTTATCAAACAAAGGAAATTTCACCCTTCCTTCCGCTTTTACATCCTACCTTTTTCTTGCTTCCACTTTTCCTCCTACTTAAGACCATTGCTTCCAACTTTTTCTTCCTATCAAATACAACATTAAAAGTTTGAAACTATCTATTTAAGTAATGAGTAGGTTCAAAGGCTAAACTTCGAACGAATGGTTCACGCACATCTCAATTCATTTGAAGAACATCTCTAAACTTTAAAACACAAGTCAACAACCTCATATCACACTTCAACCTCCCATTCGAGCAATTTCTCTGAATAAGCCTCCGGTTTGCATGATAAATTTGCACTTGGCCACTCAATCTTCATTCAATTCGTCTTTGCAGCTTCATATGCATGGTTTATGTTGCAAGTATTGCTTCCAATGGCACACAAAACTCCTCAGTTGTTATTATTTCTACGTCTTGAATATCAAGTACCTATAAATACAGAAAAATGTGCGCTTTTAGCCACTACCCAGGCTTTATAAAACTAACATGTATAGCCTGAAAATGTGCAAATAACACGATTTTTCTTTTTTCTTTTTTCCCTTTTCCTTTTATTTATACAAATAGTACAAGGATACAACCAGTGTATAAACATGTGCATATATTTTTGTATAACACTATAAAATAAACAAGATTATATGTATATATCCACTAGAGCATCCACAACAGTCTAATTTCTATATCGTAATGGTTGAGCATACAAATGGACAAGAGAAGTCCAACTCAATTGAAATGGACAAGAGATGCCCATATTATAGGTTCCAAATGGACATCAGTTTTCCATACTTTAGATAAACAAAACGAAATTGTCATGAAAGTTCACACAGGATTTGCAGGAGTGATTGCCTAATCTACCCCTTTTGTACTGCAAATTGACTAAATTAACGTACTAATCTCCTAATCCTAATTAAGTTCACTATCACTTTTTGGGATGTCCAAAATTGAGAGCCCAACTTCCCTTTTTGCATATAATCAATGCGCCAAATGTTAAAGTAGTAAACAAGTTTTATTTTTGTCCATTGATTATGTCAAAAATATTGTTTTCCAAAAATAGTGAGAAAGTAAAAAAGTGGAATCTGAATTTGAGAGGGAGGGAGTATTACTTACCAAGGCAACCAAAATTCCAGGTAACATGGGCCTAACCCTTTTCCTTCATGACATTTTTACACTGGTGTTGAAGTGATACTTTAGCCGTCTCTCAAGAGAACTATCCCGGGTGCTTTTGACTTGGGTACCTTTTTGTCACTAATGATTTGTGTTTTTCTCACTAACTGTAACAATGAGTGATGAAAATAAGGTAACAAACTTTAATTTATGATAATTACAAGGTAACAATAACAACTAAAAGAAAAAGTGCTCAAGTCTAATTTCGGCCATCAAATAAGTACCCAAGTCAAAAATCACCCTAAAATATCAAGTCCATGGAAAGAAAACAAAAACAACAGGAGGAGATTAATTGTGTAGAAAAAGATTATGGAAAATAAACTTAAAGTTTGCTATAAATGAAAAAATATTTCACAGAAAGTGTGGAAAGCTGTCAAAATCCAAATATGATCCAGTTGAATTCCTCTACCCTAGTGCTTTCACTTTATTTCGCTTTATAGTTTTCCTCTTTTTGCATTAAAGGTCACATGCCATCAATAATAACATAACAATTCTAAACAGAAAAAGAATATTCTTTTTGGTTTCATCAACTGATTATCACACAAGGTGCATTACTAAGTCATACATTTTGAGAATGTACAACTCATCGATGTAGCTGATAAGAATAAGTAGGTGATGAAGCTGGCAAGAATGAAGACTTGGTTCAGAAAGGACCTGTAACATCTTGTCCATTCGTAAAAATATAACTCGAATCATCTACTCCTACATCATCAAGTGGATATGTACAACTGATATCTGTTCTGGACATCATCATTATTTATTCAGTGTTCATAAATGTTCAAACTTCAAACCTATGCCTAAAATAACGCATTAGTCTGAGAAATAGTTCAAGTCAACTAGGCAAACCAATAGGAGAATTATTTTTCTGAAAAAATACGTACTACTCCCTCCATCGCAAATTAAGAGCACTCTGCTCCCTTCCATATTAAGAGTCCAGTTTCCCATTTGGGGACATATTCAATGTACTAAATCTCACGATAGTGAAAAAGTTTTTTTATGTAACATTGATAATGTTGAAATTAAGTGTTGCCATAAAATGTGTGTAAAGTCAAACACACACTCTTAGTTTTGGACGAACAGAGTATTTTGTGTGAACTCTAAAAGTGTCAAAGCTGGGAATAGCTAGAGTAAAAGTTTAGCTACAATATTCAATGGTCTTTTACAAAAATATCGGAAACATGGAAAAAAAGTACCAAAAGTGAAAATGAGAATGCTTGAAGGGCACAGTTTAAGAACATTCTAAGGACACGTTAACATATGACCATATAACAAGAAATAAAGCAAGGAAAAAGTATATAAACCCAATATTCTTGAACCAACGAGAATCCACTGGTTAAATTTTAGATTGCCAATATTACAAATCAAAAATAGAAAGTCAGTAATTTAATAGCGGTTATTTTACTACCTCTGTCATGAGATTTTTCGAGTGTTCCTTAGAAAAATAATTTTGATCTTGTTGAGTCTAACCACGACATCTTCCATGTTGATCCTTTGTGTAGGAATATTTGTAGAACAATCCAGACACATTCCTTCTTGGCCACTAAGTCTTCATCTCCACTTCCAATCAAGTGGGCGACTACAACTTGAACTATTGGCCCGAGTGATGCTTCATAAACCCAACTCCTCATAGTCAATATATCAGAAAACATTTCATCTGTTGGCTTCTTCCTTGTGAATGTTTCCATTAACAGAATACCGTAGCTGTAGACATCTCCTTTCGTGGATACTATCCCTTCTCTTCCATATTCTATGCATGACAAAAACATTCATGGTAAAAAATAAATCAAATGATTTTCAACTTCAAGGGTGCTTTTAATTGGTTTACACTGAAAAGAAATGGATTTTTTGGAGTTAATTTACATGGGAAACGAGAGGGCCTTTTTAACTTTGCCTCCCATTTTATATGAGAAATTAGACTCTATTTTTTTGACAAATATGTGAAATTAGACTTACACCACTATTTTCATAATCGTTAGACTTTGCCCCTTGCATGCGGCAAAGTGTGAAAGAATTACATAAGAATCACGGGTTAAGTCAAAGGATTACATTTAAAAAATTTGACACTACCCCTACTTTTACGTAACTCTTTGACATTCCCCACATGTAAAGGCAACGTCTAGTGATTATAAAAGCAAGGGTAAGTGTTAAGAACAGGAGGCATAGTCAAAAAGCCCCAAACGAAAAACTAAGTCATCTCTAATGGTAATTTTTATCAATACAAATTTCTATAATAAAAATGCAAAATAGTAAACAATCTCTCCAATGGGAGTTTCAATATGCTTTTCCATGTGACATGGCAAGTAATGCACATGGGAATTTTTTATCACCGCTTCTGTCTTTTCTATACTACATGGAAACCATTAAGTGGATCCCACGCCACCTTGCCAACAAAATTAATTTTATTTTTGAAAATAAGGTGTCAACTAGGACAAAATGTAAGATAGAGATGGCACCATTGGAGATGTTTTATGTAAGACTTTCTCATCAACACACTATCACCAAATAGACATAGAATTTCTAAGAGAACCATGACACATCAGGTGGAAGCAAATTTATAGAAAAAGCGATTCCCCAAAAGCCGACAAATAGGATAATTTAGGCTAAAACAAACTATGGAAATAAAATGTTTAGGAAATTACTGCAATCAAAAAACTTTGAAGATGAAAATTAAGGAATCCTGGGCATTTTCCATGGAAAAGGGAAAATAAATAAATAAATAAATAAGCATTGAACAAGAACATGGAGGAATGACAATTTTTTTATATAAAAAAAATCATTTTGTTTTGTAAGAATGAAACAACTAAAGCAACAATTGAAATAATAAAGATAGAAGATTACCTGGTGCCATATACCCAATTGTTGCCAAGGTCTTAGTTTATGCCATAAACTCATCTTCACCTAAGAGTTTGGCAATGCCAAAATCACAAACATGTGCAATCATATCTTTATCGAGTAGAACATTGCTGGGCTTCAAATCACAATGAAGAATAGGCGTAGTCTGGCCATGATGCAGGTACTCCAAGGCAGATGCAACATCTATCATTATGTTTAACCGCTCTAGAATAGTCAAACAATAGTTATGAGAGTACAACCACTTCTCAAGGCTCCCATTAGGCATGTACTCTAGTACCAAGGCAATGAAGTCCAGGTTACTGCAACTGCTAACAATTTTAGTAAGATTACGATGTCGAATATTACGCAACACTCCACATTCAACATCAAAACTCTTAAATGCTTCGTCTAATTACAAATTGAAAACCTTTACTGCAACATTCACCTCATCTGACAATATCCCTTTGTATACTGACCCAACACCCCCCACACCAAGTAGATTGCCTTCGCTAAATCCATTTGTAGCTTACAAAAGCTTAGCGTACGAAAACCTTCTCCAAGCATGAGGCAATGAACTCATTTGGGTTCATAATTCTGCACCCTTTTTCCGGTGTCTCATTAACACAAATATTAAAGCAACTACAAAGATCATTGCTATTATAGGCGGTAAAATATATTTCAATAGAGACAAAATTCTAGACCGCGATCTTTGGAAGGTTCTACTATTGCGTGGCCGGACTTGTAATCGAGGTACCCCGCATAACCCATCATTTTGCATAAAAAACAATGATGTGAAGTTAGCAAAATGTCCACCTATGGGAATTTCTCCTTGTAGTCTATTGAAATATGCGTTAAAGTATTGAAGATACCTAAGCCTTTCAAGGGACATGGGTATTGGTCCAGACAAATTGTTAATGGATAGATCCAATAATTCCAAGCTTACCAAGTTACCCAATGATTGAGGAATTGATCCTTGTAGCTTATTATGCGCCAAGGAGAGAAAAGTTAGCATTTGGCCGTTCGTGATGGTGCTTGGGATAACACCTGAAAACTAATTCAATGAAAAGTCCATTAGTGCTATCAAGTTCAAATTTCCAATATCTGATGGTATATTGCCACTAAGAAAATTTGTGGACAAGTTTAGATACAAAAGATCTTCAAAACTCCACAAGGTTGACGGTATTGTCGAAGTCAAATTATTAGAATCTAAGAATAACCTTCTCATTGTTCTAAGTTCACCTAAACATGAGGGTATAGGTCCATTAAGTTTATTATGACTCAAGTATAAATCTCCCATCCTTTCTAACCGACGAAGATCATTTGGTATGGATCCTTGCAAATCGTTGTGTTCAAGATACAAACGTTCGAGATTTTCCAATCTTTCGATCGTTGATGGGATGAACCTCGTCAACTTGTTGCTATCCAAAACTAGGTTTGTTAAGATGCTCAAGTTGCCTATTCCGATGGGAATTTTGCCATTAATTTTTCATCCAAATGCTTCGAATATACGAAGAGAAGTCGAGAAGTTCTCAATTGAAGCCGGGAGGATTCCATTGAATTGATTTAGCGATATAGACAACATTTTCAAATTCTTACAATTGGTCAAAGAATTGAAGAATCTCAATTCTGGAGTGGAAACTTCTCTGGTCAAATTATTTTCTCCAATCATGAGCCACTCCAAATCTCTTAAACTACCAAGCGTGTTGGGTATGAAGCCAGTGAATGAGTTGCTAGACATCTCTATCATCGTAAGCTTAGACGCATTGGAGATTGAGTTCAGGAATGATCCGTTGAGTCTATTTCTGCTTAGATAAAGCCTTTGGAGATTGGGAATCCAAAGTCCCATACTCGATGGAAGAGGGCCTGAGAACTGATTCATTGACAAAGCAATGTCAATGATAGTTGAGATATTGAAGATTTCGAAAGGTATATGGCCTGATAGGCTGTTTCCATCAAGAAAGAGTATTTGCAAATCCAGGTTACCAATCTCACTTGGTAATTTTCCTACCACAACATGAAAAAAATAGAATTACTAAAAGTCTAATTTAGAGAATATAGGATGGCATACTTTGTTTAGCAACGTGCTACTACAAATAGAATTGCAGATAAAATATGCTTTTGAGAATCATATGTGATCATTATTTTCTTCAAAATAAAAACTATTTTTACTAGTCCGAATGTTTCAGTGGAACAGCATTGAGAGTCGTCTATCCCCTATGCCTTCCCCCCACCCCCACCCTTTTTTGTGAGGACCACACCATTTAAAATGCACAAAAGGAGAAAGAAATTTACAATATCTATAATGTTAAGTTCTAAAATTTCCAAATTTGAAAGTCTGGCAAGGGGTCATCATATATACCCTGCTCATTAGATCTTTTCTGCCTCTCCTAATTGCAGAGCCTTACTATTATAGTGAAAGAATGGTTTTTCGGTTTGTGAACAAAGCTATTAATTTTCCTTCTTTCTTGTAGTTCGGTGATATATTGTATTACAAGAGGGTGACACACTCGCATCTTGTTAACTTGTATCATAATAATTAAAGCCATGTGAACAGGCATAAGACAATTTAAGATATTAGGGAGATTTTCAAGCTTATGGCACTATTCACATTCACTAATTAAAGGACTGTTTGGTTACATGAAAAATCAACTTTATAAGTTAGTTCACTTTAATTGATGAGCTGTTCGATTTCAATATAAATTAGCAGAAAGTGCTTTCACCTCATCAATTTTATTTCTCTAGTGTATGTAATTCAAGATGTATGAATATGTACTTTCATTTCTTAAGACTTGGCCTTAAATTTGTAACATTTTATACCTATTCACCCTCGCAACAAAACACCAGTAGTAGGATGATTCATGAATCAAATAATTTTATATAGATTCATATATCGATGGACTGCCAAAATGTAGCCTAATATATAAGTTAGTCAAATAACTTTAAGTTAGATTTTAGGAGGTACCTGTGAGGTTGTTATCCAAAAGATGTAGATTTTTTAGCGACGTAAGGTTCCCAATATTCTTAGATATGCTCCCTGTGAGTTTATTATCAGCCAATGAGAGGAGTTGTAATCCTCTGCATTCCCATAAGCTTGATGGAATCTGACCCGTAAGCTGATTTTTATCAAGATAGAGCTCTTGAAGAACAGGGAGATTATAATGAATATCCATTGGGAGGCTTCCGGTCAGGTTATTTTCTTGGAGATTGATTCTTTCCAAAGAGGACTTGTTAAAGATAAAATTAGGAATTGACCCTTCAAGAGAGCTATTCCGTATGATTAACCGCTCCAATAGTTTGAGATTACCTATCTCCACTGGAATTTCACCTGCAAAGTTCTTAAAAGAAGTTCTCGATAAGTAAAGAAAAATATGATGGAATTGCTTTTAGTAAATTAATCTAAGAAGGATTCACGCTATTGTACCGTAAACAACTTGAGTTGAAAAGGATCTATAAATAGCTCAAGCTCACTGTTTAGTTTAAATTGGCATAGGGAAATTTCCTTGGTTTAAATATAATTATATAGAAGAGACTTATGATCCATTTTCTCAAATCCTAAAGAGTTTCTTTGTTGATGTTGTGAAGAGAAAGTGGAAGAAAAAAGATGGTCCTTGTGGATATGATTTCCCAAAAGAAAAGGTGACAATAGGTTGTTTACTGTTTTTTTTTTTTCAAGGTCGTCTATTAGGGGCGCAAATTTGTCCTATTTAACCTACATTATTTTTCTCAAAAAGAAAAACAGTGAAACAAATTAATTTGAGGGATGTGGAACATGTATCACACAGCACGGTTCACTTAGACCAACGCGAATAATAAGGAGTCGATTACATCATTCATAAAGATTAAACTTGGACAAGCCTCCCTGTAGTGAAGACAAGGAGTAAACTACCACAAGATCGATCGTTGGCACACCTTAAAAAGTTGGGGATCTGTTTGTTTGGAAATTTAAAGTTGGAATGGGAAATTTAGATTTCAGAAGTGTTATAGTGTTTTTTGTGTAAAATAAATAAAATCACATGTTACGGCTTATTTGTCTCTCAATGATTCGGTCTGAATTTCATTTTTATTAGTTTTGAAACTCTAGATTTAATTTAGTCCTTCAAATTCAACATTCTGAAAATGACAACGCCATCTAATTAAATCCACCCACAAAAATATTTAGCTCACCCCAATTCTAATGTCACCCCCACTTATTTTTAAGATCCTTTTAATTTTTAATTCACTCCCGTCTAGTTTTGAAAAGCCAAACAAAACCTTAAAAAACTCCCTCAACCGTTGCGGTATATATCCTTAACCCAACTCAATTTCTTTATTACCTTCCCAAATTAATATGATTTTATGTATTCTATGCTAACCATGATTATTAATTTTCAGATTTGTCAAACTTAAGAACCCTAAACTTCAAATTCGTTAGTTAAAATGTAGGATCCATATCAAATTCATCCGTATCAAAATCTATTTTATTGTAGGAGTAATCAACCGCTTTGCATCAGATAAATATGTTCGTGTAACTCATTTTTATTATTAATTCAACATCTTTGAATGTCAACTATACATTAGAAACGTTTGCCATGGTTGTTGGAAAAATAGCTTTTATTTGTATTTTAGTTGTAAATAAATTCAAGTTTTATTTTAAGAATAATATATATTATATCACACAAGATTAAAATAAAAATTATAGAAAATAATTTAGATAAAGTAGAGATGGCATACGAGAGTCGAGATAAGTCATTGTCGTAAGGACACTATCTTCTCCCTACGTGCAGGTGCCATGGTCGATATGGTCTTCAAGATAAAACCCATTAGTTATCAGTGTTGTCACCAATTCAATCATGCTGGTCAAACTTATGAAATTATATATAAAATAGAAATAAGAGACCGCAATCATGCTGATCACAGTATATTTCGGTACTTGCTTTACACTAATGGTATCCGTTTTAGGTTACACCATCGGTATCTGCTTCACACTAACAGTATCATTCTCGAGTAACACCAACAGTATCTGCCTTCAGGGACCGCAATCTTTAAATTTTACAAAGGTGGACTGCATTAAAAAAAGTTCCAAACTCAGGGACTAGCTCTAATTTTCTCAGAGGAAAAAAGGTTCAGCGAGACTAGATTTTCTAATTTTAGTAACATTAATTAAGAGTTCCATTGTTTGGTATTTTTTTATAACACCATAAAAAGTCCACTATTCCAATAAAATACTCCCTTTGTCCCAAATAAAGAGTCCACTATTCATTTTTGGGATGTTCCCAACTAAAAGTCTACTTTCAATAAAGAGCCCACTATTCATTTTTGGGATATTCCCAACTAAAAGTCTACTTTCCATAACATAATCAATGTACCAAAATTTATGATCGAAAATAAGTTTTGTTCTAAACCATAATGAAATTCGTGCACTCTTGATAAATGTGAAAGTCAAACATGGACCTTTAATTAGGGATGCAAGGGGTATAACACAGGAGTATAATAGTCCTTCCATCTCAAATTAACAATCCGGATTTCATTTTTAGGACATCGTCAATGTTCCAAATCTCACAACGGAACTCTTAATTTGACGTGCAGGGAGTAGAATAAGTGTCACATGCGGTAGGAGAAAAAAAATGCCGTGAGTAATCTAACCAACAGATTTTTCAACATTTCTATTCATTAGAACGTAGAAATAGTCACCCTTATCATCTTCACAATGATATAAAAGCAAGTGTTATAGCCAAGATATAAGGAAACCATACCTTCCAAGTTGTTGTAGCCAAGATATAAGTGCTTGAGGCTAGTCAAGTTGCCAATTTCTATAGGTATGCTGCCAGTAAATTCATTGAATGCCAATGACAGATACTGAAGCTCCTTGCATTTGTACAAATTCGACGGAATTCTCCCCTCAAACCGATTAGAGGGGAGATAAATCTGTTCGAGTTTAGGAACATAACGACAATAAACATCCACTGGAAGACTACCATTTAAGTCAATAAATGAGAGATCAATCACTCTCAATGAAGAAATGTTGAAAATCACATCAGGTACAGAACCAATAAGTTGATTGAACCTTAAATTCAATGACTCGAGCTTTGTAAGGTTGCCTAAAGAAGCTGGGATCGTACCTGTTGGAAGATAGTATTTTGTTTATATTTGCATTTTTACAGTCCAGGTTCTATATTTATATATAAAAAAAGTAGTGCTAAACATACTGAAAAATTGTACAACTTTTTTATATAAACAATTGTGATACTGATAAGGTAAAAATAAAAGCAAACAACAAATTAAATATTTAAATGCGTGATCCCAACGGATGAAATTTTTCACGAAACTTGGTAGACATGATCTTTGTAATGAGTAGATCATCTCCACAAAATTTTATCAAGAAATTCAAACTGGAATAGGTGTAATAAAATTTTAATACATACGTTCATTTTTGACCATTAAAATTTTTAAAATATCATCTCACCCACTTCCGGTTTAAATTTTGTGGAATCGACCTACTCATTATAAAGATCATATGCACCAAGTTTCGTGAAAAAGTTCCAACTGTTTAGTCTCGAACTAGGCTCTATTAAATGAAATTGGATATAAGAGTAATGGAAGGGAACTAAATCCATTCTTTTGATAACAAGTTAAAAAAATTAATTGATGATCACAAAAATCAATTGCTTTTGCCAAAAGGAGCCTACCTAATAAACTAATAATAATAAAAATATGGCGGCGCTATTGCCCAAGCAATTACGCTTATTGTGAAAGAATTATACAACTTTAAAAATATACAGTACAACTTCTTAAAGATTACTTTGGCAATATAGCTGTACTGAAAATAAAAATATGATTTGCAACGTTACCCATGAAGCTATTATTGGACAAAAACAAGTGTTGAAGATCGTGCAAATGAGATAACTCCTTAGGCACAAAGCTGTTGAATTTATTGTAACTGATGTCAAGTGAAGTGAGGAACGAGAGGTTTCCGATGACTGGAGGAAAAGTTCCGGCAAGACCCATGCCGGAAAGATTCAAGGCAGTAACAGTTTGGTTGTTTAAATCACAAGAGACACCAATCCAGCTGCAGATTGAGGCATTGGAAGTTGCACTACACCAGAATGGCTCTTATGTAATGGACTTAATCCGTTGGCAATTTTTTTTCTAACACATAAAATACGTTACTAATTAGGCGTGGGAAACACTTTAGTAACGGATATATCCGTTACTAAAATTAACCAAAATCCGTTACAAAAAATAGATTCGTAACGGACTAAATACATTGCTAATCCGTTATAATACCAATTTTAGCAACGGATTTAATCCGTTACAAATATTGAACGACCGTTAAAATGATATGTAAAAGTAACTACAACTTTGATGTTTGTAACGGAATTTAACCGTTACTAATAAGAAAAGTGTTACATATTTGTAACGGTTTATAGCCGTTACAGAGTGCCAATTAATTTTTATTTTTTTGTCCATTATCCCTGTATAGAACAATATAAATTCCTATATCTATAAATGCAACCAATTTTAGCGCACACAATACAAATTCTCATGTTATGATCTAATGGTATCATACGAAGCAATATTCATACAAAAACCAACAAATGAATATTCATTCAAAAAATTAACCCAATATTCTTACAAAAATATGTCCATCCACAAATATAAGGTACGAAAGATGTTCAACCATACATCAAACATACTAAAACCAAAATGTCCAAGTCAAAATATAAAATACAATCATGTTCAAAGAAAAATACTCAAAAATACACAACAAATTTAAAAGTAAACTAGATATACTTCAACCAAGGCTCTAACCAAATTATATAACCCCCAGAAACATAAGCAGAGAAAATGTCATTACCATCTTGCTGGAACCGTAATGAAGCATCCGGTTCTAATACTTCATCAATATAGACTTTATTCTCACTGATACCAACCTTCCTACCATGACAAAGCACTTCCCCCTCAAAGTCTGCAATAAAGAAACAAATAAATAAACTATGGAAAATAGATGAAAATAAAAATTCAATAATATATTCAAGCTGCCATAAAGATAATATCAAAAAAAAGTCTAAGAAATGTGGCATGAATTCTACCACTAAGCTCAGCCACAGTCCTGCCCAGTCATAGTCCTTATTGTTAAATACTAATTCCTGCCGCCACTATACTCGTTTTATTATTTGCAATATGTTGGTGGACATTTATCAATTAATTGTATACAAAAACAGAATGATGATTTGATACTCTAGCTCCAAGTCCTAGCTAGCTAGCTTAATAATTCTTCACCAAATTAATTAACATTACTCTTCCATATTTTTGTTTACGCCCTCAAGCTTAATTAAATAATTCATCTTTTTTGGCCAATGCTGATCAAGAGAGTAAAATGTATGTGAGATCTGTTAATTATAACCCCAAGGGTTAAAAGTAAAATAACAAATTGATTGACTTATGTCTCTCGCCTTTGGACAAACAAACGCTTAGACTTAGGCCTTCGCCTTTAGACAATAATAAAAAAAAGGCACATTAGCTACGGTCACTTTTTCTTTCGTTAGGAAATCTACATATACGGTAATTTATCAGCCTTAGTTTAAGACTAGCTAGAACTATGGCACACTAATTACACTTAATAATAATAGTAAAAGTTGCATTATAACTAATGATTTGTAAAAGGAGGATGGTGTTTCATGGTACGTGGTTAATTAAGATGTTTGTTATCTATATATTACAGATGGTAGAAGAAAAGTAAATAGAACGGAATTGAAAGATGGAAGGAATAGCTAGCAATTATATAAATTAGTACTATGGCCAGCTGGAGAGGTAATTATATCCCTTTCAGTATATATATACTAGCTAATAATATATAACATGTACATGTAGCCAGTCGGAGCCTGTTCTGATATATGAGGAGCCTGTTCTTCCAAAATTGGTTCCTCCATGATACTACACAAAAGTAACATATAATGTTAAAAGTTTAAAGATTCATTTGGATTTTTCGTTGTAGATTTGATTAAATTAAGACATGAAAATCTTGTTCTAAGTGATCATTATATTATGTTTGGTGAATTGGTGCCATGTAGATACTAATTGGAAGAAAATCGAGTTAGATCCCTGAGTTCGGCCCTTTTTAATTTTTATGCAGTGATCATTGGTAGATAGTATGTCATAAAATGATAGTATCTAGAGAATATGTCATAAGAAATCAACTTTATTAATCTAGATATGCTCATAGATGCTCGGATACTATAAGAGATACCGTAGAATTGTGTTAAGGTGATTATTAACACAAAAGAAGGTATATAATGTGATTTACGAACACAAGTATTGTAATGTTTTTAACTTAGAAAGTACAATATAAATGTAGCTATTGTAACAGATACTTTTAGAGACCGCATCCTTTAATTTCTGTGTTTGGGGCGCGTCCTATAAAAACCGTAGCATAATATATAAAATAATTATATATAGGTACCTATGATGCCTGTTCGACTATGTTAAATGCACACTGAAATTGTTCTTTTCAGTTTCTAGCTACTTATTTTGAACGAGATATGCTTTTACTATTAAGAGTGCTTTCAAGAATTGGTGAATTAATGATACTGTCGAAAACAACCACGCAAAATCCCCTTTATCCAGTATTAGTTACAAACAAACAAACACCTTTATGCCATTACTAGTCTTTAACTCAAGTAGTACAAATCTAACAAAAATAAATGACAAGAAGAAGGAGAAGCAAAAACAATAAAAATAACCTAGATTCAATTCTGAAAATCAGTCCATAAAATTAACTTAGATTTAATATATCTAAAAATCAATAACAGAGAATGGAGTAAAAAACCGAAAATGAGAAAATGCACAAAATATTTGTGTGAATGCAGATATATATATATACATATATATCTAGAGAGAGAGAGACCTGTTGAGGAACAGCGAGAGGAGAAGCGGTGGCATAAGGGGCGATTATGATGAGCAGAGGAATGGAGGAACGACTATGAGTGGACTGTGAGATGTGCGGCTATGACGAACGATGGTGATGAGCTGAGGAATGGAGGAACGACTATGAGTGGACTGTGAGATGTGCGGCTGTGAGGAACGATGGTGATGAGCGGAGGAATGGAAGAATGGCTGTGAGAAATTAGGGCTAGTGTAAGAAGGGTGTTTTGTGAGAGAGTATTTTGTGGATTTTTTTTCTTTTTTCCTTTGAGCGGGGCATAATGAAAAAAACAGCGGCAAATAAAAATAAGCTGGGTAACGGATAGAGTAACGGATTATCCGTTAAATCCCTTTTTTCCCTATTTGTTATTTAATTAAATGGGATACATAATAATATTTGATATATAAGTAACAGATATTTCACATTTGTAATGGACTAAACACGTTAATGCTATTTAATGGATTAAGTCCGTTACAAAGCAAAAAAGTTGTGCGTTACAAATTGGGCGAAATGGTGTAGTGTTGCAGACCAGTTGTTTGATAAAATGCTTGAATGGTCTATGATATTGGTTTTGAGTGCAAAAAGTGCAAATTTATCATCAATGGATAAGCAAAATGTCAAAGAACTTATCAACAAGAATAAAATGAAAGAATTTCTTGCCATGTGCGAAACATTTGGGAGTGAAATTGTGAAGCAGGTGGGGAAATGTTAACTTTGAGATATGATAGTGGCATTGTATTCAGGAATTCAGAAGACTGTTATTATACAGATCGATCGGCCCGCACAATGAGACCAAAAGGAAAAGGAATCTGGAAAAATCTTTGAGCAACTTGCTAATTTAATAATTGGATAGGGAAAAACTTTGACAAAACTTGTGTCTCCACTCTTCAAGTTACCTATATTATTATGAATATATATATATATATATATATATATCAAATGGGAGGTGTAGCGTAAAACACATCAGCCGCCCACTATCATGGATGTGAAAAGAATGGGAAAAAATCGGGATTCGGTTGTAAAGTGTCCCTGTCAAAAATGGATTGACTACTAATTCTAGCCAAAGCACGTGATTTCATAAAATTGCATTATTTTCCCAATCTAAATCAAGCAAGTTTTACAAGAAAAATATTTGCCTCATCATGTTCTATTCGATACAAGTAGAAGAAGAATCCGGAGTAAAAGTATAATCTAATACTATTATAATATTACGGAGGAACTCCTCCGTAATAATTCTTCTCTCTCCTAATTAATTTTCGATTAATTATGGAGGCCTTTTCCACTTCTCAGTTTCCTTAATCTCACTAGGCTTTTCTTCTCCCTCTGCTTAAAATTCGAGTACAACTAGATTCATGCACCTCTTCCTTAACCTCTCAAATCTATCTATTTGTTTTGCACAGAAATCAAGCCACTCTCTAAGCCTATAAATCCCAAAGGATGGAGCAGAAACATTACGTGTGTCAATTTATTCCGGGTAATTTCCTTCCCAATGTTCACCTTTGACGTAATACTTTTCAATTTTTCCTTCTATATGCTATTTAAATACGCTTAATCTTGCTCTAATTGTGGTTTGTTATTTCTCTCATGTACTATTGCTGCTAAAAATATAGATCAGACTAAATCTTCAAGGTACATATTAAATTGTTTCCCAATTTCTTATTGAAAAGTTGAATGCATACAAGTTGTTTGTCAAAATGCATATTAGATTTAAAAAGATTTTTCAAGTCTTAATTTTCAGCCAGTGGCAATACTTTTCCATGGCAGTAGTTATGAACAGATTATGTGTCTAGCATAGGTTGAAATGATGGAATTTAAAGAATTTAATTATCTTCATGTATGTGAGAAAATTTAAAACTATAAATTAATGTGTAATTATGTAATTAAAGCTATATATGATACATTAATTTGATGAGCTGTAATTTCTGCATTTTTTTGTATATGTTTACAAGATGCTATGTTTGTGCTTAAGGTGATTGTGCTTACATTTACTCTTAATTTTGAGCATGCAAGTATTTTTCATGTTATAAGTCAACCATCACATTTGGGAAAAAAATGCTTTTGGTGTCTCAAAATTCTTTGGTATGAGTGGAAGTTTGGAAATATCAAAATACTTAAAATTGCACAAAGAAAAAGAACAAACCTCAAGCATCCTCGTTCAGAGAGAAGTTTGAAATAATGGTCATCTTTTTTATTGTGCACAAAACATAATAATTCTTGCAAAAAGTATTTTACATTGTAGTATTTTTTCTTGACATTGCTAAAGCCATACGACAAACACTATTGTGGATAATGAAGCACCAACATAGCTGGTGGATTCTATATCATTTGGATTTATATGGTTCTGAATGGGGATGGGTGCATTTGATTTAAAATTTTTGTTTTTTTTTCTTGAAGTTAAATGCATATAAGTCGTTTGTTAAAATGCATATTAGATCATGGCAGTAGTTATGAACAAATTATGTGTCTAGCATAGGTTGAAATGATGGAATTTAAAGAATTTAATTAGCTTCATGTATGTGAGAAAATTTAAAACTATAAATTAATGTGTAATTATGTAATTAAAGCTATATATGATACACTAATTTGCTACATTGTAATTTCTGCATTTTTTTTATATGTTGACAAGATGATGTGTTTGTGCTCAAGGTGATTGTGCTTACATTTACTCTTAATTTTGGGCATGCAAGTCTTTTTCATATTATAAGTCAACCATAACTTTTGGAAAAAAATGCTTTTGGTGTCTCAAAATTCTTTGGTACGTATGAGTGGAAGTTTGGCAATATCATGTGACGCCCCGAATCTCGTTATGAGGTCTAGGCTTTCGGACCCAGTTAATTACAGTGCCGTACGCGACAGCGAGCTTGAAATACATTACGTGAGAATGATATAATTGAAAATATTATACAAGGCCACATTTTGAAAAAAAATCGGCATGTGGAGTTCGCATTTTTAACAAAACCAAACCTGTAAATATGAAAATAAAGTTTATCTAAAACTTTTACTCCACACCTTAAAGTCAAATGAAAATCAATAAACCGATATAAGGCAATTCCTCCAACGAGATCCCAAATTTAATAAAAGGCCTTTACAATTCATATGAATTGGAATGGATATAATTTAATGATACAAACAGTACTAATGGTACTAATATATAAATAATTCCTAAATTACAAGTCGTTCACGGACGACTACAGAGGTTTATGGTCATCAGAGGGTCTAATCCGTATTCGTGTCACCCCGAGGAAGTACCTGCAAAACTATTGAAAAATAGGAGTGAGCCAAACACGGGCTCAGTGAAAACTATAAGGTTTTATATACAAAATAATTTCTAAAACCATGCCTGCGATGATGCTTCATAATGAAAGTAGTTTTGTTATGATCATGCATATATACATATATCATTTATATACTCTATATAGATATCTATAGATATATATATACACATACATATATATGCAATGAAAACCATTTTTCATGAAATGCATACCAAGTACTATCCCATCCCTGAAAACAAGACAAAACAAGTGTCCAAAAGTACTGCCAAGTTATACGTAATCGAAATAACTAAGGTATATACATTTCCAAAGTATAATAAACCAAAATACGGAAATATATCATACTAATAAAGGGCATAAGAGAAGTATAGTCGTAAAACAGACGTAGGCACTAATCTCATTCAACCGTTCATCTCATATCCAACATCTAACATCTAGGATTTTACTTTACAGTGCACTGCGGTCCGGATTTAAGCCCCCAAGGTTAGGGTATGCAGCCTCCAAGGCTGGGTCCCCCCGTGGACCACCTAGATGGTGTAGGGTATGCCGCATTGCGGGGTCCCCCTACAGACCATAGAGTATGCCGCTCTAAAAACGGGGTCCCTCTACACGGACCAGGGTATGTAGCCGTCAAGGCTAGGTCAGCCTCATGGACCCCTAGTGCCTTAAGAATCAAAACAATAATAGAGGAAGTATTCTTAAAAGAATAGACTGATAAGAGGTACGCGACACACACATACATATACGTATCGTATATATCTTAAGAGTATCTCTGTCTACCAAAGGTCCATCCGTATTCAAAATAACATGATTTACGATAGTAGTACATATCAGGTAAATTATAGATATTAATCAAATATATACTTAAAAATATGCATATATCACATATACATAGATATCTCAAGTATATCCCATCTCAGATGAGACACGTACGTGCCATATGGATAACCAAAATCCTTACCGATGTTAAGTACGTAGAATCAATGACCATAAGAATTACTTCAGTGCGGGATATTTAATATAGACACGCCATTAGGGATTAATACCATTATTCAATTATATCCACGTGCGACTTGTATAATTCCAACAAATGAATTGGGATTTTGTAAAATAGAGTAGGTGTGCCATGCATATAATCTTCATATTCTTTGGTAGCTAATGTATACATCAACCCACCATTTACTAAGTATGTAGATATGTTTGAAAATAAGTTATTGCTAAATTCATGGTTCCTACCAAAGTCATGGTATTAACAATCTAATGGCTTCTATATATATCTCATACACCTTTGTAAACATACTATAAACTTATCCCATCTCACATACTAATTAGAGATACACATTCACAACTCCTCATCCCCGTACATGGTCATTAATTAAGCTTATTAATACCTAAATAAGTTTTATTATATATATACCACCTAAGTGTATATACATTTATAGTTGACCAATAATATATGTATATATATTCATGGTTTTTCACGCACCAAGTTCGTGTCTAGTGTAGCCTTTCATTCTTAGCTCGCAACATGATGCATATAACCCTTATACGACACATACGGGCTACCATGCTTCACCTAGGGCTTGCAACATCCCACACATACAATGTATATTCTATAATAATCATAAAATAACAATAAAAGTATGAAGGATTCAAGAAATATAAGCTCAATCTACGAAGCCAACCCCCATGTATGCATTTAACCACCTATCACTAAGAAAACCTTCATCTTTTGCTTTGAAACGTTGATTAAATATATAATAGTTGAAAGAAAGTTAGGATACTAGTGTTCCCACCTTTATTAAGCCGCTAATCAAAGCTTTTATGCGCTGGAACAAGCCGCCGAAGCCTTAATGCCGAAATCCCCAATTTTAGCTTTAAAAGCCCTAAAATGGTGGAAATGGAGAGGAAAGAGAAGGTGAAGATGGTGGTGGGGATTTGGTGTGGATTGAGAGACCCTAGAATATCCCTCTCTAACCCTCTTACATCTATCTTAAAGGAGCTTGAAGCATGGGGCCAAAAATGGAGGAGAAATGAAGGAAGAAAGAAGAAGAAGAAGAAGAAGAAGAAGAAGAATGAACGGATGTGAGGAGAAATGGGTATAAAAACCCTTTGGTCACCCTCTGATCGATCGGAGGCCACAAAATCTGAAGCTCCGCATTTTTTGGTTAAAAACTTCATTTTTTGTGGCCTGTTTCGACCTTCGAAACGACTTCAAATTGACTCGGCCTCAACACGAAGTTTGTAGAGGGGAATAAGATGAATCCGTGCCCACAAACGGGGACTCATTTGGACCTCTTATGAGAAAGTTTTGGCCTTCCAAAGTTGGTCAAAAACGCATTTCGGCAAGAAATTGATTTTTCGCCAAAAAATTGATTTTTCGCCAAAAATTGCCAAATTCAACCACGGCTTCCCGATTTGCTTTCTAACCATGCACACATGCTTAATAATATAAAAATGGATTATTGGAAGTGTTGGATCAACTACGGAGGCCCCGGAACAAAATTTGACTCCTTGAACGGGCGTTTGGCCTGAAACGGGCCTTAGGAGAGGAAATGGCTCAGAAGTGAATTACGGGGTGTTACATATCAGAACACTTAAAATTGCACAAAGAAAAAGAACAGGCCTCAAGCATCCACTTTTGGAGAGAAATTTGAAAAAATGATCATCTTTTTTATTGTGCGCAAAACATAATAATTCTTGCAAAAATTATTTTACATTGTAGTCTTTTTTCTTGACATTGCTAAAGCCATACAACAAACACTATTGTGGATAATGAAGCTCCAACATAGCAGTTGAATTCTATATCATTTGCATTGATATGGTTCTGAATGGAGAAACTTTGTTATTGAAAACATTTTCACATTTAGTAGTTCAACACATGAACTAAAAGCATTTCCTTTAGTGAATTAAAAAGTCTATAGTTGTTGAGTTGTCCTCAACTTTATCATTAAATATTTAACACGATTTAATTCTACTGCTTTCTTAGTTTCTGCAGATGTTCAAATTTCCATTCTAAATATTGATTTTTATCATTTCAATACAAAAAAAAAAAATTTTATTTTTTCCCCAAAATGCGATGACATGTATAAGTTCTTAGTCTTTGAGAACATTCACATTTGATTGGTGTGTGTTTTAAATTTTTGCCTGTTTCTGCTTTGTGTTAATCCATAGTAGTATGGTAGAATAGAGTTTGTATTGATGTTAAAATCCTTACTAAACTTCTACCATATTAATGTTAATTATTATCGGGGCACAAGTTAACCTTAAAATCAAACTCCTCCATGCCTTGTGTCAAAGGAGAAGGATTCATATGCATGCTTATTTAGTAGATCTTCTACAATCATTTCACAATTTAATCTTCTTTCATAAGGTACAGTTTTCATTCTTATTTTATCTTTGACCAACTAAATGTTATAAGCTACATCTATTCTTTTACTTTATGTTCAATTTGGATATATGTAAACATATTTATTGTAAGTGGGATTTGTTGTCCATAATGAGTATATTATTTCTACAAAGTGTCATTAAAAAAATCATAAGTTTAGCCTTCAAATTGGACCCCACTGAGACAAATTTGTAACTAACAAGTAGTGATAGAGGTAAAAAAAATAAAATATGAGAGTATACAATAAAGTAGGAATTTTTTTGATACTTTTGAGCTGAGTCAACTAAACTACAAAGGTGTAATATAAATATTTTTTTTTAAATAGATTTAAATCTAATTTTTGACATTAACCTGATATATTTATGCGTGTTCAATAGCCTAAGAAGAGAAGTGCAAAGAGAGAAGATGCGGGCAGATAAAAAGTACACATTTTTTTAACTTAAATTTTTGACATATTGTGTAACTCCCTGCAATTTTATTTTTTTTTCTACAGCGGGAGGAGAGGGAAGTGATGGACAGGAAATTGAGGGCGAGGACTTTGATTGAAAAATAAAATAATGCCACTTGAATATCATCAATTGTTAAGGACCACCTGAATAACATCAATTGAAGTAGATTTTTTTTTTCTTATTACAAATAAATTTGTAAATGTAAATTGCCCGTCCCGTGCATTGCACAAGTTAGAATCTAGTATAAAAAGATAAACTGAAGTATAAATAATACCATATACAATACACTAAGAATCGTTCATCTAAGAACAAGCCCCCAGAAAAAACATAGCGTATCGTCACTGTGTCGTGGAAGGGGATTTTGAAAAGAAAAAAAAATTACGTAAGGCAACATACAATATATCTCTTAAAGCTTGTCAAAGCTAGACACTATTGTCTCACCTAATTTGTTTCTTTTTTCCATTTTCCCCAAAATGTCTCTACATCACATTAGATACAGCACTAATTTCCGCATGCAAATCTTAACCGCTACTTGTCAAACTTTAAACTCAAAATTTCTCCCTTCAAAATAGGTATTCTCTCATCATAGTTTGAAAACCATTATTGCTAACTTTAATAATTCACCAATAAATAATGAAAAATTATTTTAATTATTGAATTTTAATTATTCAGTCGGATATCATTCTCGCGGAAGAAAATCTAAGAAAGACGAAAACAAAATCATGCAAAAGTCAAAAAGATTGATGTTGACAGTGTGAACAGGGGGAACGAAAAAATAACTAGAAATTGAACTTTTTGACTTCCTTTTAAGATGGGCTACAAATTTATCTTTTTTTAATGATAGAGCTTTTTAATGTACTAGATTTTGTATAGCTATTTTTAATTTCGGTCAGGATAAAAATTAGAAAACTCGATCTTAAACTAAATTTAAAACCAGATTTTATATAAAAATTTAGTTTTAGTTCAGTTTAGTTTATTTTAGTTTCAGTATCTAAATCTTCCAAATTCAAACCTGAACCAAAACTTTTTGATTTTGGTTCGATTTATTTTGATATTTATATAACTTTTTTAAAACTAAATAAATTGTAATACCGCACTTTTTTTGTTAGAAAAATATTTATTTTGAATCGAAAAAATATTAACTTTTGCAATTATAATGTAGCTTCAATATTTATGATAGCCCAAAGAATCAATTTCTCACTAAATTTTATAAATTTTAGAAACATAAAATTTTAATTAGTGAAGTAATATTATTTTAGAGTAACGTATTCAATAAGTCGGTTTAATTCGGTTCGGTTTATAATGTCACGCCCCAAACCGAACACTTTCGGTTTAGTTTCTTTTATTTTTTTTTTATTTTTTAAGGATCAGTTTGGCTCGGTACCGTACAGCCTTTCAGTTTTCAGGTTTATCACAACGCCCCTAAGATTTTATTCAAGTTCTTCTGCAAGGGCTACAAATTGAATTTTTCCAACACACATTTGTTTTTTATTTTTATTTTTTCATTTTGTTTAATGAATCCTGAGCTTCTAATCTTCTATTACGTACCATAATTCATTTTGTTTAATGAATCTTCAGCTCAATTCAGCCCGTTTCTATCTTGATCTTACTGTGGCGAGTTTGGGAACCTTTTTTTTTAACCAGGAGGGGAGAGGGGGTTTCAATAAGCAAAATTCGCATTTGGTTGGGTTGGTTTGGGGTTTGTGTACCATAAGTTCTTTGACCCCTCCTCAGAGGCAGATCTATGTGTGTGTCCCTGTAATATATATATAATTTAAGGAGAAATGATTAATAATATTGAAAGTTAGTTTGGTGATTAAGAATGACTAAATTATTTGTTAACCGGTGTTCATATCTTATAACAAAAAAGTTTTTCATTTTTTAAAGAAATGCTTAAACTTAAAAAACAATATATATATACGGAAATTTTCAAGTACAGATAAGTTCGTACAGACTAATCCTTTTTACAAAGTTTTTATGACGAAAGAGCTGTCATAAAAACCCATATTTGGCCATTAAACTGCTGCCAAAGTTTTAAAATGATCACTCAATTATTTTTAGTTCATCTTATCCATTCAATTATTTAAGTGGTTTTATTTCGATCAGTCCATTAAAAATGTCCACTAGTCACTATTAAAAATTGGTCATGCACCACGTGACCAATTTAAAAGGTTTTTTCATCCAAACAATCAAAAAAACGTTTCCTTCCATCTCCGTGGCCAGACCATGTATCTGGAGAACTGTCCACTCACTCCTCTATACCCCGCCAATGGTTTGTCTCTCCACCCCACCCTCCCCCCCCCCCCCCCCCCCCCCGTTCCCCACCAACCCCTATTTGAAAACCCACCTCTTTTCCATCCCCTCAACTCTATATCCCTCAAATGGATTCCACAACAAGAATTAGAAGCCCTTGATTTATAGAAGATGATGATGACCTTGCATCTCTATCAGAAATATAATCTGGATTCTCTAGAAAACAATTCCATTTTCATCATAATCGTAATCATGTCTATAGATCTCTCTGTAATTACTCTGTTTCACGAAGAAACAATGTGTACATGAGGAACAACTCATTTTCTTCTTCTCCCAGATCCGGCAGGTTTCTTGATGGAAGATTTGACATCTCTTGGATTCTTGTTTTCTTTGCAATAAATCCCTTGGCCATAACAGAGATGCCTTCGTTACAGGTAATCTTTCAATTCTCTCTCTAATCTTAATTTTTGAGGTATTTTCACTTCTCTCTGAAGTTGTTTGTGTTAGTCTACAACTAAATTTAATAACACATATTGTTTGATTGGAAAAATGGAAGGACAAAAAAACAGAGCATCATACAAACAACAACAAAAAAAAACCAGCTTTCTTGCTGTCGCCGAGGAGGAGAGTTCGCCGGATAAATGGTCTGGTGGGCGGAGATGATGAAGATGGGGAAAGGGTGTTTTTTGGTTATTTGGCCGCAAATACCCTTCAAATTGGCCACGTGAGTGGCACGTGATCAACTTCCATTAATGACTAACAACAACGTACATTTTTAAGAGTAGCTAAATATAACTACTTAAATAGTTGGGTGGATCAAATGAAACCAAGTATAGTTAAGTAAACATTTTAAAACTATTATAATAGTTTAATGGCCAGATATTATATTTATTAAAAAAAAATAACAATTCACCACATGTAAGATTACTAGTTTTGATATTAAGATATGGTTGTGAATAATCAAATATTGATGTTGAGATTTGATTTGAACTTGCCATTTTTTCAACTTGAAAAAAATTTCGCCCGGCCTGTCTTACACTACACATGATGTTTTTTCCCTTGATAGAGTTTGAATATTTCTTTGAAGAGTTTCGAGTTTGCTTTTTAGTGTTAGAATATTATATTATATTAATGTATAGAATATATCTCAGTGTATTAGGTTCCATATTCAGTTGTATTATTTTTTCCTTTATATAGGGCTTCTCTTCCATGTATACAAACACACAAATATACAATACAAATCCTCTCTCTAAAATCTATATGGTATCAGAGCAAGGTTGAAAATCCTCTCAGATCTACCTCCAACATCAGCCCGCCGCCGCCTCCTTCCAAATCCATTGCATACTTTCTCTGAGATAGAAACACGCCTTTGGGAGACCTAGACACTTCAATTCCCAAGAAATACTTCAATTCGCCGAGATCTTTCATCTCGAATTCCCGAGATAGATATTCCTTAAGAGCTTCTCGTTCTTGTGAGTCATTTCCGGTAACTACCACATCATCAACATAAACTATGAGTGCTGTGATCTTCTCATTGCACCTTTTCAAAAATAATGTATGATCAGAATTGCTCTGTTTGTAACCAAATTTCCTCATCGACGAACTTGCTAAGAGTCATCGTACTTCTTTTTCACCGTCGTTGAATAAATGCTCAGTTCTTTTTATGTTAATCCATTCTGATGTGTGGGGACCATCACCGAATAATTCTTTAAGCGGTTTTCGGTGGTTTGTCACTTTTATTGATGATTGTACTCGAATGACATGGATTTGTCCTATGAAATCTAAGAGTGAAGTCAGTCCTTTATTTTAACGATTTTATAAACAGATTAGCACACAATATAATGCTAATATTCAGGTCGTTCGAAGCGATAATGGAGACAGAACTCCATCCTCATCGTCTGAAGAAAACGATCACATTCGTAAAAAAATCACCTCAAAAAACCATCCCACGCGCTCTCACGCGCGGCCTGTGTTGGAGACGCTCCGTTCACGCCGATCCACGCGCCGTCTGCTTCTCACGCGCCTCCACGCGCTTCCACGCGCCTTCACGCGCCTTCACGCGTTGTCTGACTTTAGCTGACGTTATCAACGCCGTTAACAGACGCCGCCAACGCCGCTAACGGACGCCGCCAACGCCGCTAACGGACGCCGCCAACGCCGTTAACTGACGCCGTTAACGTCCGTCAGCCGTCGTCAGTCAACGGTCAACGGTCAAAAAAAAAAAAAAAAAAAGGAATCATTTTTTATTGACCCGGTTTATTTCCAGAAGCAATTTTTGACCGGTTTTTCAGTTTTTTGACCGGTTTTTTACAAGGTTAGACCGGTTCTTAGGGTTTTTGGTCGTCCTGATCTCAAATCCGGCCTCCGTTTTTTCGGATCTAGCTTCTATTTATCAGTACTAGTTATATCACCACACAATGGCTACCGATCCACCTACAGTTACTTCATCATCAAGCAACAACTCATCCCCAATCATTGTACAAGCTGAAAGCTCTTCGTTTAATATCGGGGTTACGTTGGATGAAACTAATTATGATCTGTGGTCTCAACTTATGGAGATGCATATTGCGAAAAAACAAAAATTCTCATTTATTAGTGATACGACGCCAATTTCGAAAATAGGTACCATTGAACACGAAGCGTGGAGTTCAGACAATCAAAGGGTAAAAAGATGGCTTCTAATGTCTATGAAACCGGATATCATGAAGCGGTACATCCGAGTTCCTATAGCACGAGAAATTTGGAAGTCTCTTTCTAAAGCATTCTATGACGGGGCTGATGAACTACAGGTCTTTACGTTGAATCAGAAGGCTTTTTCAGCAAAGCAAAGTGGTCGATCTCTCTCCGAATATTACGGAGAACTTACTGAAATCTTCAGCGAATTGGATCATCGCGATAGAGTGGTTATGGAAAATCCGAATGACCTCGAATCATACAGAAAGTCAATCCAGCGTCTACGGGTTCACATTTTTTCGGCAGGATTAGATAACAAAAATGAACAAATTCGGGGTGAAATCTTGCGAAAGGATCCGGTTCCGGAATTGGAAGAAACATATTCGCTCGTTCGTCGAGAGGATATCCGACGAAAAGCTATGAACAGTGACATTGCTCATGTCGATGCCACTGCCATAGTGGCTCGTACCCGTGATCAGACTCGAAAAAACTCAAACTGGCAATCTCAAGCAACTTCATCAAGAGACCGAGGAGGCAGGACTCAATATCCCCCCTGTTCGGTGTGTGGCCAAATCGGACACTCAAAAAAGGGATGCTATCAAGTAATCGGCTATCCAGACTGGTGGGATCATTCCCGGGATCGACGTTCAAGCCATAAGAATGAAAGTGATATTCTGGATAATTCTGGTACGGCCTTAAATTCTGCCTCTGTTTTGAATAATACATGGATAATTGACTCTGGTGCTACAGATCATATGACATTCGATTCTAGACATGTTACCACTATTACACCCTCATCCACCAATTTTATTTCCACAGCTAATGGTGATCTCGTTCCTGTTATTGGAGAAGGGATAATTCCTTTATCTAATTCTATGAATTTAAACTCTGTTCTTATAGTTCCTTCACTGAATTATAACTTGGTTTCAGTACCTCAAATTACTAATGCCTTAAATTGTATCGTTGTGTTTTGGCCTACTCATTGTGTTTTTAAGGACATTCAGACGAGACAGACGATTGGTTATGGGATTAAGCGGAGCAAATTGTACTACTTGGACCTAGAAGTGAAAGGCACGAAACAGTTACAACAGGCTCTACAGACTGGTACTATCCGAGAAAAGAAAGTTGAAGATGAAATCTGATTATGGCACCGTCGCTTGGGTCATGCGTCGTTTGGCTACTTAAGAAAATTATTTCCTAACTTGTTTAAGAATGTTGATCTTTCCCTATTTAAGTGTGAAACATGTGAACTTGCTAAGAGTCATCGTACTTCTTTTTCACCGTCGTTGAATAAATGCTCAGTTCCTTTTATGTTAATCCATTCTGATGTGTGGGGACCATCACCGAATAATTCTTTAAGCGGTTTTCGGTGGTTTGTCACTTTTATTGATGATTGTACTCGAATGACATGGATTTGTCCTATGAAATCTAAGAGTGAAGTCAGTCCTTTATTTCAACGATTTCGTAAACAGATTAGCACACAATATAATGCTAATATTCAGGTCGTTCGAAGCGATAATGGAGGCGAATATATGGCTACATCTTTACAGGATTTCTTTCAAAGTCATGGGATTATCCATCAAACTACCTGCCCATATACGCCACAACAAAATGGGGTTGCCGAAAGGAAGAATCGTCATTTGTTAGAAATAGTTCGGGCCTCATTACTTGGGGCGAATGTTCCGGTATCTTACTGGGGTGAAGCTCTTTCATCAGCCGCATATTTGATTAATCGTGTTCCATCAGCAATTCTTGATTTTCAAACGCCATTTGATGTTCTCCATAAAGCAGTATTGACTCCTCACGAATCCAACTTACCTCCGCGAATCTTTGGTTGCGTGGCATTTGTTCACTTACCCAAAGAACAACGGAATAAGCTCGAATCTCGTGCAATCAAGTGCATATTTGTGGGCTATGCGTCTAATCAAAAAGGGTATCGATGTTATCATCCCCCAACACGGAAGATATATGTAACTATGGATGTCGTATTTCACGAAGGAGAGATGTATTTTCAGAAGACTGAACTTCAGGGGGAGCACTATAGTGAAGTTCAAACTCTTGATTATAGCAACAACGACCAAGTTGAGATCTCACCACAAGTTTCAATAATGCCGAGCTCGCCTAGTCCAAGTTCGGCTCAACCAAGTTCGCCACAACCGTTAGAACCAAGTTCGCTAAGTCCAAACTTACAATTGCCCCCGCCTGATCAAAATGACCAATCATCTCTCTACGACACGCCTACGTCTGAATATCAGGTACATTCCCCTGAACCTTTTATAAGGCAACTCCCTCCCCGAAACAATAGAGGTATCCCAAAACCAACATATGAACCCGATCTCACCAGTAAAGCCAAATACCCTATGAGTAATCATGTATCTTATGATAAGTTGTCTGAATCGAATAAGTCATTTGTATGTCAGTTATCCTCTGTATCTATTCCTAACAGTGTGCAGGAAGCCTTTAACGATCCAACATGGAAAGCAGCTATGAACGAGGAGATGAGATCCTTGAAAAGGAATGACACATGGGAGATAGTTGAATTACCATCAAAAAAAAGGCGGGTCGGGTGCAAATGGGTGTATACGGTCAAATATAAGGCGGATGGAACCATTGAAAGATACAAAGCAAGACTGGTAGCAAAAGGTTACACCCAGACTCAAGGAATCGATTATCTAGAGACCTTTGCACCGGTGGCAAAAATCAATACAGTACGTGTCTTGCTCTCGTTAGCTACAAATCTGGATTGGCCGCTTCAACAATTTGACGTAAAGAATGCCTTTTTACATGGGGACTTGGAGGAAGAAGTATATATGGAATTTCCGCCAGGTTACGAAGTCCCTGTGGAACATAGAAATAAGGTATGCAAATTGAAAAAATCTCTGTATGGTTTGAAACAATCTCCCAGAGCTTGGTTCGGAAGATTCACTAGGTCGATGAGGAAATTTGGTTACAAACAGAGCAATTCTGATCATACATTATTTTTGAAAAGGTGCAATGAGAAGATCACAGCACTCATAGTTTATGTTGATGATATGGTAGTTATCGGAAATGACTCACAAGAACGAGAAGCTCTGAAGGAATATCTATCTCGGGAATTCGAGATGAAAGATCTCGGCGAATTGAAGTATTTCTTGGGAATTGAAGTGTCTAGGTCTCCCAAAGGCGTGTTTCTATCTCAGAGAAAGTATGCAATGGATTTGCTATGTGAAACCGGAATGTCTGCTTGTCAGCCATCAGAAACACCCATGGAAGAAGGGTTGAAATTGGAAATCGAAGCTGATCAAGTACCCATCAATAAGGAGCGCTATTAGAGATTGGTAGGAAGGTTAATGTACTTAGCACATACCAGACCTGACATTTCTTATGCATTGAGTATAGTGAGTCAATTCATGCATAATCCTGGAGAGAAACATATGAAAGCTGTTATGAAAATCATTAGCTATTTAAAGGCATCTCCAGGAAAAGGAATTTTGTTTACGAAGAATAGTGATATCTCAAAGGTTGAAGGATACACTGATGCTGATTGGGCGGGAGGAAATTTAAGTGATAGAAGATCTACATCAGGATACTTTACGTTTGTTGGTGGGAATCTCGTTACCTGGAGAAGCAAGAAACAGAATGTCGTGTCTCGATCAAGTGCTGAGGCTGAATATCGAGGAATGGCAATGGGAGTCCAAGAGTTATTATGGCTAAAACTTTTATTGACTGATTTGGGTTACCCACCAAGAGAAGCTATGATATTATATTGTGATAACAAAGCAGCATGTGATATTGCCCAAAATCCGGTTCAACATGATAGAACAAAACATGTGGAAGTGGACAGATTCTTCATTAAAAGAAATTGGAAGAGAACGTAATTGCTGTACCCCATATACGTTCAGAAGATCAGCTGGCTGATGTTCTCACCAAAGCCGTTTCAAACAGAATATTTTTCAAATTGATCAGCAAGTTGGGCATGTTTGATATTTATGCACCAACTTGAGGGGGAGTGTTAGAATATTATATTATATTAATGTATAGAATATATCTCAGTGTATTAGGTTCCATACTCAGTTGTATTATTTTTCCCTTTATATAGGGCTTCTCTTCCATGTATACAAACACACAAATATACAATACAAATCCTCTCTCTAAAATCTATATTTAGTACCTTTAAACCTTCTTTAAAGACTTTCTTTCAATTTGAATATATCTAATCTTCTCACAAATAAAAAGCAACACGATGCATTAAAAAAAATTAGAAAGTGTAACAACTAGCATATTGATCCCCCCCAACCCCCAACTGAAACTGAGGATTTAGAGAGAGAGAGAAATAGAGCAAGGCCAAACATGTTGCCTGGTCCATGTTTCGCCGTGAGATCGGCCGAGAAAGAAAGCGTAACAGAGAGAAGGGACCACGCCAATGGCGAGAGAGTGAGAGCGAGAAATCGGCAAAGGTTTCTCTCTCAACAATAAGTAGGGAATTTGGAGCGATGGCCATCTCAAAATCAGCCTAGGACTTTTCGGTTACAATGGCTATGATTTCCGGTCTATATCCACTAGATCAGAGCAGCGACGAAACTCGGGAATCAACGATTGCTCGGAATTTTAATCATAAAATGGTATTGACTGAGAAGGAGAATGTTGGTAAGGTAGTCTCTCCTTCTGTTACGATGGATATTAATGTCAATTCTGAATTCGATAAGCAATTCCCTGCATTACATGGAGAAATTTTTTAAAAACATAAATCTGATGTTATGAATTGGGTTAAGACTCTGGCTCCTAATAGAGATAGGGCATATGGTGCTGAATTACAGTTTATTGCTCCAGTTGAAAAGGATGGCACTAAGATTGTAAGGTTTAAGGAAAGTGACGTAGCTCAAGAAATGCAAAGGTGGAAAAAGGCATTAATAGCATACGTTCTTGGCGCTAAACCCCCCATATGATGTGATGAAATAATTTACTGCTAGAAAATGGGGGAAATATGGGGAGATTAAAATGTTTCTATTGAAAACAGGAGTCTATGTGATAGAATTTAAAGACATCGAAACTTAAACGAAGGTTACGGAGGCTGGACCGTCCTTTGATACTAGCCTTATGATTGTAAAATCGTGGACTATTGGAGGTAATTTAGAGAGGGAGGACTTGGTGGAGGTGCTTGGTCAACTCATTTGCTAAGTAAGATAGCTAGTGTTATTGGCAAGCCATTATTCACTGATAAGATGACAGTTGATAGAGAAAGAATTACATTTGTGTGTATAGCAAATTGAAAAGAATGAAGGCTGAGCTGAAGAAGCTTAATCATAAATACTATAGTTCCATCTCGGAAAGGGTGTTGCTGGCTAAAAATGAACTTGATGAAATACAAAGGGAAATCCAACAAGGTAGGGTTACGGAGCAGATGAGGCAGAAGGAAGTCGACTGCAAAATTAGATGTGTGAATCTTCGAGCCGATGAGGAAGCTTTCTATAGACAGAAGTCCCGGGTCAAATGGTTGGCTAATGGTGATAAGAATACCAGTTTTTTTTATAAGATAGTTAATGGCCACCGAGCTATGAATAAAGTGATGTCTATTAGAGATAGTGAAGGCAACAGAGTGGAGGGTGAAGAGGAAGTGCATAGAGAAGCTATTAGGCATTTTAGTGCTTTTTTGGGGGGTAACCATGATTCTGTTGATACCTGTAATGATAGGCCAGCTTCTTATATCATTCGAAAATTGACTGAGGGGCAGAGCAGAGGTTTGGAGGCTCCTGCGTCTAGCGAAGAAAATAAGAAGGCTATGTTTTCTATTGCCGGTAATAAGGCTCCGAGTCCTGATGGGTACACTGCTAATTTCTTTAAGAAGAATTGGGAGGTGGTAGGTAATGAGATTACTAAGGCTGTGCTAGAATTTTTCACAAATGGTAGAATGCTTCGAGCTTGGAATAGTACTGCTCTCACTCTGATTCCTAAAATTCCTGTCCCTAACACCACGAAGGATTTCCGACCCATAGCCACTGTTAAAAAAATCAAGGCCGGACTTGCACCGAACTCATAATATTGATATACTCCTTCCTTCCCACAAAGATAGATCTATTTATTTTTTTCACATAGATTAAAAAATTTCATTTAATGTAATTGGAACCAAAAATTTTTTACACATTTTTCCTATTATGCCCTCATTTATTGAACCATAATAAATACATTGGATTAGAAGATGAATATACAATTTTTTTATCTTTCCTTTAGAGATGGGTATTTATTAGGCAAAGTTAATTATTTTGGAATTGATAACAATGTAATTAAATAAGGGTATATTAGGAAAAAAATAATTTAGTGTATTTTTTAAAAGGCCAGTGGCCTATAATTTGGGACAGACGAAAAAGAAAAAGTGAACTATTTTTGTGGGACGGAGGAAGTATTTAGTGTTTAAATTTCACTACTGCAATATTATTTTCCTTTTGCTTATATGTGATTTTTTTCCGAATTATTTTTGCGTTAAATAATTGATTATCATGTATTAATTGTAACAGATTGTCCTGCCTTGTCCTTGTAGATTTTATATTTTTTTTGTGTTGAAATAAATTAAATTGACCATTTCAATCATAATAACATTCTTTATATATACATATATATTATGAAAGTTTTTTGTAATTTTTTTTGACAATCAAACTAACAGTCACTGCATTAAATTAATCAGAAGCCAAAACAAGAGCATGAGCAAGCTACTCCGGCATGTCAACTCTCCAAGACTGCTTTGAAGAAATAGAAAAGTAAATTCTCGATATCGGGAATTTGCTTTTTCTGATCTACGAAATAAATTAAATTCATGTTCATACTTAATTTGGTACACTGTAATTACTGATACTTTGATAAATAGTAATATATGGATGTGGCTATTGGCCTATTCACACTCCAATAAAAATTTGAAAATCTAAAATCAATACTAAAAAATGCATATAATGTTGGAAAAATTGGTTTTGATGCCTTTTTGAGGGTAATTTTAAAAGGGGTTTCACACTTGGTTGTGAAAGTAAATTATAGATTCGTGTTCTCCTCCGTGAGTACATCGAGATCGTGTATTTCTTTGCTCAAAACGGATTTGGGGTGAATGAGAAATTGTCACCCAAAGTGAGCTACTTGAGATAAAAAATAAAGTGGGAAATGTTAGTCTTACATTGGAACTTTGGGAAAACTTTTATGAGTTTATAAAAGATGACCTTTCACTAACTCATAAGCTTCTAAATAATATAAGGCTCTCTCTCGCGCACTCAGGTGGAGGGGAGCAAATCGGCTTGGCTTGTGTGCGCTCGCATTTTCTTTAAATGTCACCCATTTAATTACTCTTAATTAAGAGATTTTATATTCAAATTAATTTAAAACCGTTTGAATTAATTCCTATTAAATTGTAAGAACATTTTTATTTAATTGTTGCAATTAAATCAAAACGTTTTTTATAATTAATGGATATTAATTCTAGTGTTCTTCCTCCTTGTATAATTTGGAGACCTCGTTCCTCACAAGTCAACACACACATCTCTCACGAAATCATCTCTGCTTCTCTCTAGACTAGTTTTGGTTGGTGGTGATCAAGTTCATACACAATATAAAGTTCGTTTTGCGAGTGACACCAAAGTGCTAAAAGATAGACACTCTTTACCGTTTCATCCTGGGAGACAAACGCCGTAACAAACCTCAAAAGCACCACGGGAGACGGCGTAATTGTTTTAAGGAGATCATGTGGTACACGAGACTCGATTTTCTATTTTATTTAAATTGTTAATTTCGGCATTTTGGCCAACATATAAAATGTCCCAAAGAAGGCATAAGTATTTTCACTAAAGAGGGTAATAAACATGAAAAAGTAAAAAAGTGATAATGTATTAGGAAAAAACATTTAGACCTTCTTTTTTTATTTATATTTAAAAAAAAAAAAAACACATGTTGGCGAATGCTTCATTTTTCATAGATATTTTAATTCTAATATATGTATTTTAGAATGTGTAATCTTCAAACGGAGAACAAAATATTTTATATATTAAAGAGAATATAATTAGTGCCACAATTAACTAAAGTTAAAATCGGTAGCACACTCTATGTCTGTACAATATCACATTTAATAATTTCTCACATTATATATAAATTTTTAAATAAAAAATATGTAGTTCAAATTTAAGGTCATGAATAAGTCTTTCTTATGATTAATCTATTTTTATTATAATTTCTGAAGCATGAACATTAATTTTATAATTTTAATTGCAAATATATTAAAAGATTTGTTCACGCATTATGTATAGTATAAAAGCGCAAAATACTTTTATAAACTAAAGAAAATTAGTGCCGCAATTAATGAATAAGTGCAAAATACTTTTGCAAGACTTCATTTCCGAGATTCATCCACAACCATTGGAAATATTTTTATATTTACACAATAATGATCAACAAGAAAAATTAATATTGACAAAAACAAAGAAGAAGAAAACAAAATCACGTCCTACTTCTAGGACCATAATAACATAATGTACGTGTACACAAAATCCCACAACTTATTTGAATAATTTTTATCTATATTTGAGGTTCATGTCAATTTCAAATCATTGAAGATTGCATTTAGTGTTATATTATAATTTTTTTTAAAAGTAATGTAAACTTTACTAAATCTAAGGTAGAATAGGACGTGATATATAAACTTACTAAATTTTTTTTATAAATAATTGTAACATGCATCAGTTAGATTAATTTAAAGTAATGTAATCACATATATATATTTCTTGGTAAATGAATTCAACTATTCGCACGTGGATTAGTTCCTCATCAATTAAATATATTGTATGTGATATGTTTTGTCTCATATAAGATATTCATGTAGTACTACGTAGTTGTACTAGCCTAAATCAATGGGGACATTGCAAATAAAATTTACCATGAATATAAGGGGCAAAAAAACATATAACGAATGAGTACGTACATGTTATTATTAAGCACTTATGTAATGGATCTAGAGTAGGATCATGTCGTACTTCAGGAGCACTAAATATTATTTAGTAAAATGTCAGATTTCCATATTAATCTACCAATTTTTTTGTACTCTTTCTGGTAAAACATGTAGCCTAGCTTGTATCCGTTTGTTGTTGTTACGAACTCATAGGTAAACTTTTTCCTAAAAACCGGTTTGCAAGGGGAGGGTGGTCTATGGACTTTTATAAACTAAACTTTGGGTTCATAACATTCCACCGCGCTCGGCAACCATTATCCACGGTGATCCACTCTATGGTGGCCCACTTGGTTGACACTAGCCTAGCTCTTTCCATTATGGTGGTTTCACTCATCTACCAGTATTCAATGGTTCGGTATTACAACTGACTTAGCCATTTTAATCCAGCTTGTAGGTCGTCCCTTTCGAGTTGGACGGTCCAACTCATAGCATAATCTCACTATGTCCAATCCCATGCATGAGTCGTAATTCAATTGTACTACCTCCAGTCATGTACCTAGCATGGTGCCTACTCTGTTACCACTTGTTAGGAACCCACGGGCCATATTGGGGTGCTCGGTCCCATACCCGAGCCTTAGTTCAACCGCACTACCTTCAGCTCCATACCTGGCTTGGTGCATCTCATACCACTTGTTATGAACCCATGTGTATAACTTGCACTTTGAAAATTTTGATGAAATATTTTGGACATGTTCTATTCATTATAGAGACCATTTCCCCTACATTTCATGAAATAATTTATTGATTTAACTCTCGAATTGGATCTCATTCCGGATTTAGGTATGTTTTGCATTTCCTCTTTTTAATTGATACAATAATTTTAACATAATTACTCGTTTATGGCACAACTTAACTTTGGTATTAATCTGAAAAAAAGGGAAATACCAATTTATCGTACCAAAGATACTTTAAAGTATAGTATACCGAATATACCAATTAATAATACCTAAAACACTCATTTTGAAATTATTGAAAATACATAATACTAAAATTTTGGAATAATTATATATAACTATATAAGCAAGACAGAATATAGCTAATACCAAAAATATTAAGAATTTTAATACTTACAAACTATTACTTTTTTAAATAAGTTTTTACACTTGTACTCTTGAGTAATATCGATCATTCATTTATTTTTCAATTTTAAATTATTTTCAAAAATAGTGCCTAAATTTTTACAGCTTTCAATCTAAAACTCTAGTCTACGATCTAAAGTTCTTCCGTCTTATTGAAAACCAAATTAACGAAAATTATATAAAATTTTACACTTATAAAGTTGTATACTTAAGTCAAAATTAACTAGAAATACCGAAAATACTGAATATACCAAAAAATCGAGTGGTATAGTTTTCGTATTTAAAATCAATTGCCGATCGGTAAATTGGTAAAATTGGTATTAAACTTCTTATTTCGGTTTTTGTATTGATAAAGACAATTTAATGACCAATTTACCGAAATAACGCCGCCCCAAATTTTCGTGTATATTTAATGTTTATAATTGGTTTTTTTTTGTTGACTTGATATTTTATTGTGTGTATAAGATTAATCCAATGACCCACAAGTATTAATACCAATTCAAAAGCTATTTATAGCTGTTATCGATCGGTATGCTTCTATTCTCAACGATGGTCTTTTGCAATATAGATATATGTAGGGGTATAAATGAGCTGAGCAGATAAGTCGAGCCGAACATAGTGCTGTTCAAGTTTGGTTCATTAATCATTTTGAGCTTATAAATTTGTTCAAGTTTGGCTTGCTTAACTCTTGAGCCAAACTTTTAATTGATCCGAGCTCGAATAGCATATTTTTTTTTACGTAGTTTTACAATGTTCCTAAGGTTATTGAACCGAGCTCATTAACATCTCAAACTCATGTGTTGAAGCTTGGTTTGTTTGCATCACAAATGAATTTCGAACAAGCTTCTAATCAAACGATCGCAAGTCGAACTCGAGTTGCTTGGCTTGTGGATCTGGTCCCTATCTTAAAACAAAATTTACAATAAGGTCCAATAACTTTTTTCTTAAAGGATGTGGTCTCACAGGTAATGAATCTGACTCTGGCGAGTAATTAGATACACATATACACTATTTGAGTATATGTGATTTCGAAGTCACATGTATGGTACCTATGAAACATGTGACCAAGAAATCACAAATACAGTGCCTGAGGAATCGCATCCTTTAAAAAACATGAACTACATCCTTTAAAAATGTTCAAAAACAAAAACAGGGTCTAATTTTTTTTTTCTTTTTCTTTTTCTTTTTCCTTTTTCTTTTTAGGGAAAATATCATCAACTAGAGCAGAAGACCAAAAAAAGAAGAAGATGAAAAATCTGATACTCTAACCTCCATCAAATTGTGCTTAAAACCGCATAAAAAATAACTTTTGTTTTTGTTTTTTTTTTTTTTAGAAATTACTATAATGGCAGTACAAAGTGTTACGAGGCTCCTGGAAGTATATCCTATTCAATTAGGCAAAGTAAGAAACAAAAACTCAACTGCAATAACAGGAACAACATTGTAATTTCCAAATCTACTTACCATATCCCATTCATATCCACCAGGTAACATAGTAGACACCACTAAATCCCTTAATTCACTATATAAATACTTTACACCTATGTACCTTAATTAAACACAAAACAACATACTCTAGGTCACTTGTACATTCATTCATCCATTCAACTAATATTATTCACTCTAAAATGGCTTCCAAATTTTTCTTTCTCTTTATAGCATCCTTTGCCATTATTGGAACCCATAAGGCTGGTGACCCAGATATCCTCACTGACTTTGTGGTCCCTGCCACTACCAATCACTCGAGCACCGGTATTTACGGTAGCTTTTTTACATTCACCGGCATGAGATCTCTTGTAGGCACTGACCCCCTACTGACTTTCATGGTTTTGAAGACAAGCATGGCCGAGTTTTTGGCCCTCAATGGCCGGAATGTTTTTATTGACGTTTAGAGAGAGATATGAGAATTATATTGTTAATTCTGAATTGATATAGGATGGCCCTATTAATAGGGTTATGCAAAAGGGAAAATAAAGAAAAATAATACAATAAGGAAACCTACTATTATATATATATATATATATTCTAATACTCTCCCTCAAGTTGGTGCCTAAATATCAAGCATACCCAACTTGCTGATCATCCAGGAAAATATCTTGTTGGAAACATGCTTAGTGAGTACATCGACCAACTGATCTTCCGAGCGTATATGAGGCGCTGCAACTATGTTTTTCTTTTATTTCACTTTAATGAACTCTATCCACTTTCACATAATTTGTTCTATGATGTTGAACTAGATTTTGAGCAATACCGCTTGCTGCCTTATTACCACAGTATAACATCATAGGTTCTCTCAACAAATAACCTATATCAGTCAATAGCAGCTTTAGCCACAATAATTCCTGCACTCCCATTGCCATTTCTCAATATTTTGCTTCGGCGCTCAAACGAGAAACGACATTCTATTTCATGCATCGTCGTGTGACGAGATTCCCACCAACAAATGTGAAATATCCTGATGTAGACCTTTTGTCACCAACATTTTTGGCCCAATCAGTATCATTGTACCTTTTAATTTTCAAGAAATCATTGTTCTTTGTAAACAAAATCTCTTTTCCAAGAGCCGCCTTCAAATAATTAAGAATCTTCATCACAGCTCGCACATGCTTCTCTCCAGGATTACGTGTGAACTAGCTAACTATACTCATTGTATAGGAAAATTGGGCTTACTATGTGCTAAGTATATCAACCTTCCTACCAATCTCTGATAACGCCCTTTATCAACAAGCACTTGATAAGTTTCAATTTCCAATTTCAATCCTTCTTCCATGGGAGTATCTGAAGGCTAACAGGCAGACATTCCCATTTCACTTAGTAAATCTAATGCGTACTTTTACTGAGAGAAGAAGATGCGCTTTGAAGATCTGGACACATTAATCCCTAAAAAATACTTTAGATCGCCAAGATTTTTCATCTCACACTCTCAAGATATGTATTTTTTTCAATGCTTCTCTTTCACGTGGGTCATCCCCGGCAACAACTACATCATCAAGATAAATAATAAGTGATGTGATATTCTTACGACACTTCTTCAAGAACAACGTATGATCAGAATTACTCTGTTTATACCCAAACTTCTTCATTGATCTAGCTAATCTCCCGAACCAAGCTCTCAGAGACTGTTTTAAACTATACATAGAATTTCTCAATTTGCATACTCTGTTTCTGTGCTCCACAGGAATATCGTACCCTGGTGGGATCTCCATGTATACCTCTTCCTCTAAATTCTCATGCAAGAATGCATTCTTCACATCGAATTTGTATCCAAATTGTTGAGAAGGCCAGAAAACAACGATAGAAATTAAAACATTGGTAATTAAGCAGCAAACAATGAATTATTTTTTAGTGAGGGACTACGAGCATTGAATTTAAATTTAGGGAATTTGATAAATGAATATATCCTTCCTCGATAATAAGGACTGAATCACCATTAGCTGTGGAAATAATTTTTTTGGATTAAGGGGTAAGAGAGGTGACCTGTTTATAATCGAATGTCATATGATTTATAGCACCACAATCAATTATCCATATATCATTCAATACAAATGCGAAAAATAATGCCTTACCAGGTGTCCTAGTGGTTATAAGCAAACCCGAATCATTTTTATCATCGCGTTGATTTGAACAACGACTCCGAGAATGATCCTACCAGTTTGGATAACCAATTATTTTATAGCACCCATTCTTTGAATTTCCAATTTGTCCGCGTACTGAACAATGTGGATATTTTGAATTGTTCCAATGATTTTGAAATTATAAATGACCAGCTTGGTTTCTATGATTAAGCCAATTTGAGATTTTTTGGGATCGATCTTGATCGCATAAATTAAATTTATTTTGTAAGATGTGGAGCAGGCCATTGTGAGGTCGTAAAATTGAAAAAATAAAGATTGATTCTGGAAAAACTAATGTTTTAGTTTTGTTCAAAAAGGTGCAAAAAACCTAAAGTAAACTATTGGTCGAAGTCAACTGCCAAAGTCAACAAAGCTGACGTGGCAGATAGCAGTGAAGGATGGGCTGACGTGACAATCAACTATTTCAGGTTGACCTGGCACTGACACGTGGCACTAAGATAGCGTGGCTGTTTGACGTGGCTCTGACATGTGGTAGCTTGCATGGTAGTTTAATAATTTTTTAAAGCCAAAACAATGCAATGTTGCTACTAGTTTTCAAACCCAAGTCCAAGCTATGGATGGTTCCTTCTTGTATCACCAAGGTAAACACTTCTTTATTAGTACTTTTCCCATTTTTTTAGCTTTAAATGGACTGTTGTGCTTGAGATCTAGCGACTACCACACGTGAGATCTAGAAGGTTTTATGCCTAAACTTTGGGCGGCGTGTGTGGGCGAGTGAGAGTTCCAATGGTTATGATTCAAACGGAATTTTAATTGTCCTTTTTGAGATGTAAGTTGTGGTATGGTGTTGGTGCAGGTTTGAGCTCGTTTGTCAATGGACGAAAGGTAAAATAGATCTGCAACAATAGTTTTGTTTTATATTGGGTCGTTGGAGGTTTAATGGCTGTGTGGTGGCAATTCGACGAGATGTGGTGGCTGCGTGGTAAGGACTAAGCGGTGAGGAACATCAATCGCTTTGATACTATATTGACGTTTAGAGAAAGATATGAGAATTATATTGTCAATTCTGAATTGATATAGGAGGACCCTATTAATAAGGTTATGCAAAGGAAAAAATAAGAAATATAATAAGGAAACTTAATATATTCTATATATTCTAATAGTTTTGTACGCGGTTGTAGAGTTCTCGTGCGTTAAGATTTCTCTTTCTTGTCCAAGGTAAGACATAATATTTATTTTTCTAATGACCGTAAAACACATATTTAACCCCTCTAAAGTTATAAAAACCAATTTAGAGGTAAATATGTCCTGGAGGGTAATTAGCATAAATGAACCCTAAAGTTTGACCAAAATCCCTCGCTCGTCCCTAAAGTTCAATTTTTGGTTAAAGCATCCTTAAAGTTTTTAATTTTGGTTGAGGCATCCTTAAAGATTCTAATTTCAGTTTAAGCATCTTTAAAGTTTCTAATTTTGGTTGAAGCATCCTTAAAGTTTTTAATTTTGGTTGAAGCAACGAAAAATACCCCCTTAAAAGAGTGCCCCGTGACAATCACGCACATTTTCCATCCATTTTTTAAAGGTCATCCAGTTTTGGATGAGTGAGGGAAAATTAGAAACTTTAAGAATGCTTCAACCGAAAATTGAACTTTAGGGACGAGAGGGGGATTCGAGTCAAACTTTAGGGGTCATTTTTACTAATTACCCTGTCATGGACCATTAATTTGAGATATTTCAGATTAGTTCATCTAGTAGAGTCACTCCCTCTGGCGAATACTCAAATTTTGAATGATTCAATTTTAGATTGTATAACTTTACCTCTTAAGTGATTTTAGTCAATTTGAAGAAATCAGATCCGTAAAATACTGATCACCAACTTCATTGACAAAATATTGTAATTTGCATGCATTACTGTCCCACATCGTAATCACTGCAAGCTCTAACATCATTTAGGTTACAAAGTTTGGTCTAATAAGTTATTAATCAGTGTAACCATACTCGCATGTGCATTAGTTATAATTGATAATTAAGACATTTTAACAAGTTTTCTAACATGATCATTTCATCAACTTCACTGATTTACTGTACTTAATTTTCGTCTGAAGGAAAACTGGAAGTGGGATTCGAGGATACGAATAATAAGCTCTACAGTCAGACGCTACAAGTAGGCGATTTGTTTGTGTTTCCTAAATTAAGGACTAGTCCACTTTCAATACAATGCAGACACACAAAGCCCTGCTTTAGCTGTATCTGCCTTTGGGAGTGCTAATGACAGCACTATTTCAGTTATGGCCAGTGTATTCACCACAGGCATTGATGACAATATTTTGGCTCAATCTTCCAAAACTGATATTGCTGTTAAATTTATAACACTAGAGAGAGATTGGAGAAATTGTATAATTGTATTGATTGAATATCTCAATGTACAACAAAAAACCTCTATTTATAGGGATATACATACGAATGAAAAGGAAATAACTTAACCTGGAGCAATAAGCAAATATCTTGAGCAATAAGAAAAAGGAAAATTAGGAAAATTAACACCCCGCTCAAACTCAAGCAGGCTTAGAAAGCATTCTGAGTTTGGATACCAAAAAGAAAAACCAAGTAGTAACATGTTACTTGGTAAACAAATCAGTAAGTTGAAGCTTCGGTGAGATGAAGGGCAAGTGAATTGTTCCTTGAGTAAAATGATGTCGAACAAAATGACAGTCAACCTCAATAGGCTTGGTGCATTCATGAAAGACATCATTATGGGCTATCCGAACTGCACTCTGATTGTCACAAAATAATGGCATAGGATTAGGAAGGTCAATTCCCATATCTCGAAGTAACCAGCGAAGCCAAATAATTTCAGAAGTTGCATGAGCAAAGGCTCGATACTCAGCTTTAGCACTAAAATGGGCAATCAGATTTTGTTTCTTACTTTTTCACGAGATGAGATAATCACCTAGAAAAACATAAAATCCTGTCGTACATCGTCGATCAGTGATATCACCCGCCCAGTTGATGAACGCATAATATTGTCATGCTTACGCTCTTTTTTGGAGTTGTTTGACGCGTTTATCTCTCTAAAACAACTCGGTTTGCCCTCTTATTTTGCGATTAGTCTCGTAGCACTTTTGTATTTAACATTGCTTAGAAAGACACATTTTGTATTTATTTTGGTGTCTTTAGATCTCAAGAAATGAATTGGACAAAGGAAGAAAGATCAACCAAGCAATTTTGGACTCTAAAGCAAAAGGTCAATGGAAAGTTAATGAGCTAGATTGAGCTAGCTCATTCCAAGATCAATTTAGAGTTGACAAAAATTATGTGAGATCAGTCTAGTTTTTTGCTACGTCAATCATGGAATTACTTCAAACACTTGGATCAATCTAGCTCAAGCCAAGATTGATTTAGGAGACAAACTTGACGATTTATGTCACATCCCTCTTATTTCTTTACTTACCATAGCTTACGTAAAGAGACAACTTTAGCTAAGAAATTGGTGATTGCCCATGCTAGAAAGTGAGCAACTCTTGACTTTTAGTAGAAAAAGGAGAGGGAGACAACATATATCTATTTATAGTCTCCGTTGTTATATTTTTTTAAGATATCTTTTATCACTTCTCATCTCTCAATTTATTGAGAGCTTGTAATAGTTTTTAAAGAGAGAAATGGAGTTCATTTCTAAAATTCTTGTCTCTACATTTATTATGGAGTAAATTTCTTTACTAAGGCTAAAGATGAAGTTTGCAATGCATTAATTATGTAAGTTCAATTCTCATTTCATTGTTAGTATTGTTAAATACTTGTTGAATCCTTCACCTTCTCCATTTAATCAAGTATTCATAAGCTAGTAAGATAATCTTCATAAGATGATTTGACTTTGTATGCGTTGTATACATAGATCTCAAGCATTAATGAAGAGATGAAACACGTGTGTAGTTCTTACTAGCCTATGTCCATTCATTCTATGAATAAGATACTTTTCATTGCCAAGCAGGATTAGTCTTTGAATATTCATGAGATTCCAATCCATGAATGTTGAGTTCTTTCTTCACTTCTTGTAATTTTAAGACTCAATATTTTCCTAGTTAAAGTGTTGTTAAGGAGGTTCTTTTAAGTTTATGTCATAACCAACTTCACTAATCATTTTAAGGATTCAATTTGTATTTATCAAATATGTCTAAATTGGATGATTTAATCACCAACTAGACCTCCCAATCCTAGACAAATGAAATGTTATGATTTATTGAGCTAAGCTCTTTGTAGTTGGCCATTTTCATAATCAAGTCAATTACCTAGGAGAAACTAACAATGAGTTATCAAGTGCCCAGTTTAAATTTATGCCTTTTCTTTTAATATATCTTAAGTTTGCATCTTGGTTGAACATTATATGGGAATATGTTGCACTTGCTTCACACCCTTTGTTACAAGATAAAAAGGGAAGATACGCTTGTGTTGAGTTTTGCTTACACCCTTTCTTTATATGGCATTTATATGAGAATGTGTTGCTTTTGCTTCACACCCTTTTGCTTAGAAAAGTCTAAGATACTCATCATTTAGGAATTGCATTGAGAACTTTGAATGAGATTGATTCTACATAACATTGCTAACGTGTGCAACGGCAGGTTAAAATATAGAAATCACAACCTTTAAAAGTCTTTTTTTGGATAAAACTTGATCCGTTCGAAAAACCCGTTTTATAAAATTTCGGCATGAGGAGTTTGTTTGAACAACAATCTGCCCTGTAAAATTTGAAACCATTTTCATACCAATAAAAATTCAAATCACCAATCCTTCAATGAGGTCCCAATCCAAGTTAAAATACTATATACCATTTCCAATAATTATAAGTATAATCAACTTAAAATTTAATTATACAAACGATATTTGAAACTAGTAAAAGACAAGTCGTTTACGGACGACTATACATGTCTAAGGTAATCAGAGGTCCTAGACTTCACAATCGTGCCATCCCTCGAGATGTACTTGCAAAATTGGGTGGGAAAATGAGAGTGAACCAAACACGGGCTCAGTGAAAACTATATAGGTTGTATATATAAAAATATACGTTGTGGAAATAATGCACGTAAGGTATAGTAATGAAAGTAATTTCCTTTTTGTAATAAAATCATATTATGACATGCCTGCCAATGCTTTCCCACCCCCAAAATATCATAAGATATACATCAATTGAAATACAATTGAAAGCTAGCTAATACACATAAAATAGCTATAAGCCTCACACATACGGTGAAAGAAAATATCGTTAAAATACAAATAGCCTTTAGTAATAAATATATATGTATATATATATATATAAGAATCCGTTGGCTAGTTTATACAGCATGGCATCATAATTGTATCATCTAAAAATCTCTCGCTCTCTCGGCGATCATCTTAACAACTCGCAACTATCCAAGCGTGCGCCAGGTCTGCATTTCATGGCCTTTCACCCACACGGCAGCAGGGCCTCTCGTCCGTTTTCGTGCACAATTTTGGATCTTTCACCCAGGGGTACTCAATCCCAACTTACAGCCCCAACCTTTAGAGATCAACCTAGGACCCATCATGGACTAGCGCAATGACACATTGTGAACACCTCATTTTGCAACCCCCGTAAGAATTGCAAACTTTAAGAAAATGAGCACACATGCAAGAACAAGCGTTCCTAGATGCATACAAACCATATACATGTGATACAGGTCAAAAAAGAAAGCCGAAAGGACACATGGATAAGAAGTTATGAGAATTACCGAAAGCTGCCGGAACCGAAAACCGTTAAAACTCCTGGAAACTTGTGAAATAAGAGTTACCCATTTTTTATCATCCTCAAACTTTTAGTGATATTATACATTTCCAAAAGGAGTAACATACTCAAAAATCAGCTAAATTCGACAGGCGAATTTCCTGGAATTCAGAAAACTGAGAGTTTACTACGGGTAATCAAAAGACGACCTTCCCGAAGTCCAAATGAGCTCAAATTTTGTCATTAGACAGGGTATATAATGTGGAACAACATATTAAAAAATTAGATCAATCTGATAAGCCGTTTGCCAGGAATTAAAAAAACCGCGTACGGACACACACCTCTAGGGGTGTGTGTCATGAGGACACACTCATTAGAGGGTGTGTCGTCACACCACACACCTGTGTGTGTCGTGGGAACACAAGCCTTTGAGGCTTGTTTCAGCGGACAAACCCCTCCCAGCCAAGTTTCCTTTTTTGTTTTTTAAACTTCTTGACCTCCAAAAATTATGAAATTCGGTAGAGAGCTAGGAAATATTATTGGGAATAACATATTCAAAAATCAGCTCGATCCGAAGGTCGAGTCTTCAGGAATTGGAAAAATTGGGAATTTGGCTTGGAAAATCGAACGGAGGCCTTCCCAATGACCAAAAATTCTGAAATTTGGATAGTAGGCAGGTCTTAACATGGGTAATAACATGTTACAAAATCAGATTAATCCGATGTTAATTTTGGCCGAAATTACAAAAAATTGTCACACGTGTAAATTAGGGGATTGTCTACGGACACGCCTCTTGTTCGCGGACAAGCACTTCCAGCCCAGCACATTAATTATTCTACAGCTATAGATAAACCTTCACTGACCCAATTTGAAGCATCAGTCAGTTCTGGGATTTCAGGAACAGTGCTATAAAATAGTATTCTACTATTTTCGAGGCTCTCAGGTATTTTTTATATCAGTCTAGCTTTAATTTTTTTATCTATCTTTATTTTTATCAGTTGTAATTGATCAATTGCATGCAAAAAATTGCTGTTTAACTCAAAATCAGTCCATATTCATATTTAAAACCCGTTTTCAAAATCGAAGGCGTAGAATGAGCTGTAAACCATTTTTAAACATATATTTATCAGTTAATTTCATAAAATCCTGGTTTTATCAGTCTCGGTTTACAAAGGAATCAATACACATTTGTATCTGATTTAATCTATAAATCGCAGTGCATACCTAAATATCCAATATGAGAGTACTGGATTTGTCAATGTCGGTTTAAATTATCAAACTGTGATACACTTTTTACGAACAAATCTCGAGGATTGCTGGATATCCGATTCTAAATCGAATTAGCTTCTGAAAAGCCTTAAATCTTTTCAAAAATACTTGTTTTTCTATCTATCATTTGTCAAATCACACACACTTATTTCTAAAATTGAAAGGCGAATTACGAAGCACATGCTTTTTATCCCCACCCCAAAATCCCGTTTTCCTAAAATTATGGACCGGTACACGATAACATCAATAAGCATGCAAATGTTCGGTTATAATTCCACGCATATCCTATTCAGAGACCGAAAGGGCGAATTGGGTGCCTAACACCTTCCCAATTCCTAACTTAATCCCCGAACCTTTGAATCAACTAGTTTTGCATTAATTGTGTCTAAGAGGTCATTTAATTCATAAATGTTTCTCTTTTACGCATACTTTTGTGTGTTTAGTAAAACAAATTGGCGACTCTGATTCCTTTGCAAATCGTCACCTTTTTATCTATAATAAAACGAACCATTTTTCCAAAAATTTTAAACCGAAAAACTGGAGGAACTACAACCACGGGGGCCAGGCGTCGAGAGCGCAGGTTCTCACAGTGGCGACTTTGCTTGGGATTTTGTTTTTTAAGAGGATTAGACTCTAAACAAGAGCAGAATATGCGGGATAATCGTTTCTGCTTGCATGTTTTCCTATTCAGCCTTAGTTTTAAGATAATGTAGATGCGATCTAGGTGGATACCTTGATTCCCTTTTGCTTGCTAATTATAGTTTGAGGAAAATCTTTTCATAATTAAAATTTGAGAATTTTCCTGTCACTATTTTCATGAAAAGCAACTCAAAGAGGAGAAAACTTCCCGATTTTCTAAAATGTTTTTCAAAATGTTTTTCAAAAAATGAGTTATTTTTCAAAATGAATTTTTTCAAAAAAAAATGATTTTTAAAACCGAAAGATTATAAGGGCACCCCAGGAATGTATGTTCCTACCCTAAACCTATCCACAGCGCTCTCAAGTTGTTGCTGTCGGTCTGCTTTCGCTTAAACACCAAAAAGTAGTTTTCGATTTTATTTTTTTGTCGAGTCATAGTTTTTCAAGAATTATGCAACCTATGGCAAAATATTGATTTTTTTGGTCAATCCTCGATTTATTTTCCCCCACTTCTTCACCATGCTCAGACTATCTATTGCATGAGACGATTCACAAGATCAAACTTACCACCGATCATGCCTTCCCGTCACGACACCGATCTATCGATCTATCTAACCGGGGTCAACAATACTGAGGGTAACCATGATGAAGCCTCTCGTGCAGCGGATCCGCAGCCTGGTCTTATTCTCCCACAAACCGAGGGTGGCACCTTAACCCTCGAACACCTCTACCATATAATTCAGGATCTGACCCCGTCTATGGCCATCATGAAGAATCACCAAGCTGCCACCCAAGCTCATTTGGACATACCAATCGCTACCAGAACACGAGCTAAACCAACCCAACCCAACCCAAATCCATACCCAATTGAAGATAACCAAACCCGAGGCCTAGTAGCTCCACCTAACATTCGCCTACCTATTCATACCAACATCAATCCCCCACCTCTTATGGTCCCTACCAAAACTGATATACCACCAGTGCAAGATCCCAAAGTCACCTGACTGAACCCCGAACATAACCAACCATTTCAAAACCATAATCCTCAAACCATCCCCATTGGAGATCCAAACTAGGGTTGATACCCCAAAACTGTAATCAATCAGGCCGAAGAGAATGAGGCCATTACCACGCTTAAGGATCAAATGAAAGCTCTAAACCAGAGGGTGGTCGAAAAATCTGATGACATCATTGATCTTCAACACCTATCACTTTACCCAGATGCCCGTTTGCCTATTTGTTTCAAACTCCCTCACATCAAGAAGTTCTCTGGGAACACTCCACCTCACCTGCACCACAGAGCCTATGTTCGAACCATGCAATTATACGGATTAAAAGAGGATCATTTGTCTCTAGGTTTCCATCAGTCTCTCACAGGATTAGCCCACAATTGGTTTTTTATTTTAGAGAAGCACCTAGTGACCGATTGAAAAAGTATAGTGAAGGAGTTCATGGAACATTATAAGTCCAATGAGGAACTCAAAGTTACCTGTAAGAACCTCGAAATGACGAAACAGAGAGAAAATGAGAATATCAGTGACTTTATCACGCGCTGGAGGGAGTTAGCATCTCAACTGATCGATAGAATTCCTGAGGAAGAGCAGTTGGGAATAATTGTCAAGAATTTCAAGTCCAAGATTCGAAGTGGCATGGGTCATCAATACTTCGACCAATATAAGGCCTTGATGCAGTGGCCAATGAAATCGAGGAGGAACTTGCCCAAGCTACCGAGGCTAAGAAAACTTCTTCTCAATACGAGGAGATAACTCCAGCCATTAATCAAGTCTGGTCTTACCAAAGCTAAAGTCCCTATCAAGAAACCAGCTTCCATTATCCACAAAAAGAAGGGCTGGAAAAGAAGAGTCGTAAAAAAAACACCGTTCCTTTTCATGCACATCAACTCCATTGAGTCAAACTTTAGCCACGCTACAAGCTGAGGGTATTCTACAGTCACTAGCTCCTTGCGCACCCCCCAACCCAGCTCCCCCTGGCTGGAATGCCAATGAATGCTGCACTTACCATCAAGGATTCTAACATAACACTGATAATTGTTGCGCCTTAAAGCATGCCATCCAAGACTTGATCGAACCAAGAAGATCACCCTTCCTTGATGAAAAAAGCCTTAAGCAGAAGCAGACACCATTAATTCAATTTACTTGAACAGTCTTAGAGATAGGGGGAAGTTGAGAGAGAAGGGGAGCAAAATTGTAAGGGTTAAAGGTAGAATGAGGAATTTCTTATCAATGTACCCATTTATTTCATTAATAAAATCAATCATTGTTTTCCCTTTTGAGTATCCTAATTCATGTCTACCTCTGCTTAAACTCACTCCATAAGCAATATTCCTAAAAAGACTCAAGCAAATGGAAGAGCGTGAAGTTACCATAGATTCACTGAGGGTACAAGGAACATACACTGAGGGTGCCAATGGCATATGTACTGAGGGTATTGATAAGAAGACTTGAGCAGCTCCTCAAAGACTAGCATTTCCATCATCATTCACATACACAGAGGGCGCCAAGGGTATAGGCACTAAGGGTATCGATAAGAAGACTTGAGCAGCTCCTCAAAGACTAGCATTTCCATCATCATCTGTATACACTGAGGTTGAAAGGGTATATGCACTGAGTGTATCGACAAGAAGACTCGAGCAGCTCCTCAAATACTAGCCTCTCCATTTACGATTCTCACTGAGGGTGCCTTAACCTACACCATCACGACCCTATAGTTGTCCTAGCAACAGAACCAGAAACTCTATCTCTGGAGGTAGAATCAAGTCAACAAAAGCAATTGGTTCAAAATTGAAGGCCGAATAATCCACACCCACTCATCAAAATACAGAATATCGATAATTCTCCTAAAACTGATGGTATGAGCAAAAGCAACAACACACACGGACTCGGACAAGATCAAGAATCCAGAAGGAGGTATCAACTTGTCAAAACAAAAGCATGACGCTGGATCAACCGAATCCTAAGACAGAGGCACGCCATTTCTCCTGTTACTGATATCACCTTACACTCACTCACTAATTGACCATAAATCAATATTTTCCTTTTTAGTGCGGCTATGTTCTCAAAAAATGGTCGGTCTTGCATGCATACATCTACACGTAGATAATTTCAAGTAGAGTAACATACTTCATAAATCAGGCAACTCAAGATTCACAACCTTTTCAAAACCAAGTTTTCAAAACGATGGTGCAATGATTTAAGAAGTTTGCGAATACTTGAAATTTAGGAAAGCATGGCATAAGCATTTACAAAGTGCATACACATGAACACTTGCATAAGTTTAACGTGTATTGGTCCAAGAAGAGATAAGCACCAGGCTCCATGACCTGCCAGACAGGTTTCACCACCGCATTCTGGTGTATACCTCGAGGATTAGTCACACCGCCATCGCAACGCAAATCAACGCGCTCCCGATTATTAAGATAAGATCACAAGTCCTTCCAGAGAGGCGAACCATTTCACAAAGTCTCACAGAGAGTTAAATCACTTCGTAAAGTTTCCTAGAGAGGCGAATCATTTCACAAAGTCTCCCAGAGAGGTGAATCATTTCATAAAGTCTCCCAGAGAGGCGAATCATTTTGCATGTCCTCCCAGAGAGGTAAATCACTTCGCATGTCCTCCCAAAGAGGTAAATCACTTTGTAAAGTCTCCCAGAGAGGCGAATCATTTCACAAAGTCTCCCAGAGAGGCGAATCACTTCACATGTGCTCCCAGAGAGGTAAATCTCTTCACAAAGTTTCCCAGAGAGGTGAATCACTTTATTTTCTCCCAGAGAGTCGAATCACATCACAAATTCTCCCAGAGAGGCAAATCATTTCCCAAGCCCTTTTTACAGGCACCATTTCCAGGCCCTTTTTATAGGCAAATCCCAAGCCCTTTCTATAGGCACCATTCCAAAGACCTTTCCACAGGCACGAATCAAAGCCCTTCTACAAGCATTCCCAAGCCCCTTCTACAGGGAAATCCCAAACCTTTTCTACATGCAAACTCAAGCCTTATCCTAAACCAAAAAGCCCCCTAGAGGATATCAGAGAAGGACAGAGATAAATACTGGAATGAGAAAATTTTGCAAAACACAGGGAACAAGCCCCATAAAAGAATTTTTGGTACAATTTCTTATCTTATAAGAGAAGTGTATCCAAAGGTTCTCGGACCGAAGATCATGAACACAGCACAACGATGTTAAATACGAACTTCCAAAGCAAACATTCTCAAATCGCAAGGACGTTGATGCTTAGAAAACCTGACAAAGTGAGAGGAACAAAGTGGGTACAAGAAAAAATTGAAAGAGTAGAAAAGAGGATAAATCCCACAGTGCCAAAAAAAGAAGACATTGAAAAAACAGAAAAGGAAAAAGATGGCAGCGAGAGCCACACTAAGAGTGAAAGCTAGGCCAAAAAGCCCAGGGCTACGTCTTAGGTGAGGAAGGCTGCTGACAAAAAAAAAGAGTAAGTAAGCTGCATCAAAAATCTTTCAAACAATCAAGAAGGAATAATGCCATGGAAGCAAAGCAAGAGACAAAGTCCAAAAATTATGCACGAGGCTCGAGAATTGAGATAACATAACTCGATTTTTTCTCAAAGAAAAAAGAAGCCAACCAAAAGTTCTTGTTTTTTCAAAAAATGTATCACACCAGAATTTTCTCTCTCTATCTCTCTATGTCTGCTCAAAGACTCTCACCCCCTCAGCAAATCATCAACTTTCCTCACCTCAACATATCATCAATCACCCATATCTCAGCCCCGCATCATCATATCCTCAGCAGATCACCAACTTTCAGCCTTTATCTTAACTAGTAGAATTCAGCATATCTTCAGCACACCACTATTCATTATATCCTCACTAGACCACCAATCATCATATCCCAAAGAAGATTACTAACCGTACCTCACCAATAATCATCATATCCCTAGTAGATCATCAACCTTCAGGCCTCATCCTAACCAGTAGGAAACCTTATTCCCCAACAGACCATCAATTCTCATTTTCCCAGCAACTTTTATCCTAAATCACTAACCTCCTTTACCAAAATAGTATCTCTAGCAGACCAACAACCATCAATTTAGATCACCTTCCCTCATTCCTTCAGAGGACCCTAATCAAATCATTAACCGAACGGTCCCTATCGATGGAAGTACATCAGCTCAACGCTCCAGTCAAATTGTTGACAGAACCATCCCTACCGATGGGCGTACATTAGCTTAATGCCCCAATCAAATTATTGACAAAACCGTCCCTACCGATGGGAGTACATCAGCTCAACACCCCAATCAAATCGTTGATAGAATCGTCCCTACCGATGGGAGTACATCAGCTCAACGTCTTAATCAAATTGTTAACAGAACTGTCCCTAGCAATGGAAGTACATCATCTCAACACCCCAATCAAATTGTTTACAAAATCGTCCATATCGATGGGAGTACATCAGCTCAACGTCTCAATCAAATTGTTGACAGAACCGTCCTAGCAATGGGAGTACATCAGCTTAACCCCTTAATCACAATTGTAAACAGACTAGTCCCTACCGATGCTCAACACCCCCAATCAAATTGTGGACATAATCGTCCCTACCGATAAGAGTACATCAGCACAACACCCCAATCAAATTTTTGATAGAACCGTCCCTATCGATGGGAGTACATTAGCTTAACACCCTAATCAAATTATTGATAGAACCGTCTCTACCGATGAGAGTAAATCAACTCAACACCTCAATCAGAATTATTGACAGAATAGTCCCTACCGATGGGAGTACACATACTCAGCACCTCAATTAGAATTATTGACAGAATAGTCCCTACCGATGGGAGTATATCAGCTCAACACCCCAATCAAATTGTTGACAGAACCGTCCCTACCGATGGGAGTACATTAGCTTAACACCCAATCAAATTGTTGATAGAACCGTCCCTACAGATGGGGGCTCAACGCCCTAATCAAATTGTTGACAGAACCGTCCCCACCTATGGGAGTACATCAGCTCAACACCCCAATCAAATTGTTGATAGAATCGTCCCTACCATGGGAGTACATTACCTCAACGCCCCAATTAAATTATTGACAGAACTGTGCCTATCGATGGGAGTACAACAGCTCAACACCCTGATAAACGCATAATATTGTCATGCATAAGCTCTTTCCCAGAGTCGCATGACGCGTTTGTTGCTTTAATTATGCCTAATTATCCACTTATCTCGAGATTAGTGTCTTGGCGAGTTTTGTATCTAACATCGTCCCGCTAGGTGTGCTTTTGTTGTGTTTCTATGTGTTTATAGGCATAGGATGCAATGGCCTTCGAATGATTGATCAAGCGCTAGCCAAAAGCTACAAAAGTGCTGATTTGGAGAATTTCCAGAAGCATGATCGATCATGGAATCCCATGATCGATCATGGTGCAAATAATATTCAGGCAGAAGACCCCATGATCGATCATGGGTTGGCCATGATCGATCATGGCCCTGGAAACTTGGCCATTTCACACCCAAAATGGGCTATTTTAGTGGTTCAAGTTATTTTAGATATTTAGCTAGATATTTTGCTACCTTTTAATATATATTATTTCTTTTACCTTAAGAGATATTATTATCTAGTTTTTACATTTTTTTTAGAGTTCTAGAGAGAGGGGAGAGCTCACTTGTTGATTGTTCTTCATTTCTCCATTGTAAGTGCTTAATTTGTAAGAATGATTTCTTCTTCTATGATATTTGTTCTTGCATCTATTATGGAGTAGTCTATTTCTAAGGTTACGGAGGTTGATTGTGATATGATTTTTGGCGATTAATGGCTCAATCCATATCTAAAGTTTGATAAATATTTGTGAATCTTCTTCTTCTTCATCATATCTTCCATTATTTCAAGCTTTCTAGGTATTTTCATATTAAGTTAAGACTTTATATGCCTTGTATATTTAGTTCTTGGTTGTTAATGAGCATACAACATATTTCTATGGTTTTAGAAAGCTTGTAGTCCCTTTCCCCCATCCATGGAGTTTTTCCCTCTTCATAGAAATTATGAATAGTTCTTAAACTTCATAGATGGATTTTAAATTTGTTTAGCTTATCTTTGATTCATTTATTGATATATTGAGTGCTTCTTACACTTTATGTGATACTTAGACTCTTTATGTTCTACCATATGTAATAAACGATGAGTTGACTAATTTATCCCATAAACTTTATTCCGTTTCATTGTTAGGATTCACTTTATAATTTTCATTCTTTAAATCATGAGATTACTACACTTGCTTTATGTTAAATCGTTTAATGATGAGTTTGTCATATCTATCTCGGATTAGCCTCATCGGGAATGGGTTGCCTTGCTTCACACCCGTAGCTAAGAGGTAGGAATGATAACCCCGTCTTTGGTGGAATGTCGTTTGTCTCTTTCTCGATATAGCTTCAACTCGGGAATGAGTCGCCTAGCGTCGCACCCTTTGCTATTGAGAGATACACCAACATTCCCCATATTTTGAGAAATCTTGTGTTATAATCTTTGTATGAGCGAGTGATCACCGTCTCTTTAATCATAACTAACCTCCAACTACCTTAGTGCTTTCTTATTAATTTTCACAACCATTTTACATTTACGTTGTTCGATAACCATTTCATCTTACAAGAATCAAAAAACACTTTAATCCGTAATCCATTCCATTCCTTTTCACTTATCCCTGTGGTTCGACACTCGGACTTCCGAGACTATATTACTACTTGACGAGCCTGCACTTGGGCTTTATCGCAACGCGCTATTTAAGCGGCGTCAAGTTTTTGGCGCCGTTGCCGGGGAATAAGGCAAAAGGCGAATTTCGGGTTTTGTACAAAACCATTCTGTAAGTATTTCTCTCCATTTAATTAATTTATTTTTCTCCCTTATTTTTGTTTGATTTTGTAGAATTCCCGAGGAGCGATTCGAATCGTTGTCCAAGCCCATGCAAGGGCGACTGTTTGTTGACATTCAAATTAGCCCTCCCACATCTCCAAGAATGGCAAACCAAGGTAGAAACGAGGATCTCGAGAGCGATAATGAAGGGGAAGGGGCCAACAATGTTCCTCCTGTTAGGACCATGAGAGACTACCTTCAACCGCCTCGGGCAACTTCAAACTCATGCATCGTGCTTCCTGCTGGCCAAGCCGGAGCGTTCTCTTTCAAACCTGGTATGCTTCAACATATCCCTTCTTTTCATGGTATGGAGTCGGAAAACCCATACTTGCACTTGAAAGACTTTGAAGAAGTCTGCTCCACATTTCGTGAGGCAAATATTAATGAGGATGTCATGCGTTTAAAGCTCTTTCCTTTCTCCCTAAAAGACAAAGGAAAAATTTGGTTAAATGCTCAAAGACCGCAATCAATTCGGTCTTGGCAAGAGCTTCAAGCGGAATTTCTAAAAAAATTCTTCCCCGTTCATAGAACCAATGCTTTAAGAAGGGCGATATCAAATTTTTCACCAAAAGAACATGAAAGCTTTTATAAATGTTGGGATAGATACAAGGACCTTCTAAACGCATGCCCTCACCATGGTCACGAAAACGTGGAGCCTTGTTAGTTTTTTCTATGAATCTCTCACCCTGAGATGCGTACGTTTGTTGAGACCATGTGTAATGGTCAATTCTTGAGTAAGAATCCCGAGGAGGCTTTATTGTATTTTGATGAATTAGCGGAAGGTGCCCAAAATTGGAACACCTATTCCGAGGAACCCAAAGCAAAAACTCAAGGAAGGGGTGGGTTGTACCAAGTGTCTAATGAGGATGACATGGGTGCGAGGTTATTCCAATTGTCTAAAAAGGTAGAGGCAATGGAAGCAAGTAAGCTTAAGGAGGTCAATGTAGTATCCTCGAGTCAGTTGTGTGTCATTTGCGAAAATTCAGGACACACTACCGAGGATTGTCCTACCATTCCCGCTTTTCGGGAAGTCCTTAAAGATCCCGCCCAAGTCAATGTTTTGCACCAGTACAACCAAAATAGCAACCAAAATCGTAACCAAAATGATCCTTACTCTCAAAGGTACAATGAGGGATGGAAGAATCACCCCAATTTCAGTTGGGGAGGAAATCAAAGTCAGAACCACAACCAATATCATCAGAACCAAAGGCAACAACAACCTCAAAACTCTTTTGTTCCACCTCAAAATCAAAACCCCAACCAAAACTTGGAAGCTTTGTTGAGGTCATTTGTGGACAAAACGGATCGTGATGTAGGTGAGTTAAAAACTCAAATGTCTAAACTCACCACCGCCCTAGCTACTCAAGAGAAGGGAAAATTCCCCTCTCAACCTTTAGTTAATCCTAGAGGGCAAGTTCAAGTCATAGAGGGAGGAGAGTCTAGCACCAAGATAGAAGAACTTAAATCTATCACGATCCTGAGAAGTGGAAAGGAGGTAGACAAGACTATTGTTCCTAAAACCCCCAAGGTGGCGGACATAGTTAAATCTACAAGTGTTGAGGAGTCGGAGGTTGAACAAGTTGTGAGTGACGAAAAGAGAAGAGAGGAAGAGAGACGAGGGAAGGAGGATCTTGAAAAGATCAAAAATGGGATCAAAGTCCCATTTCCGGAGAGATTGAACCAACCGTCCAAGTCTAATACCGAGATTTTGGATGTCTTTAGGCAAGTGAAAAATCAACATTCCATTGCTTGACGCGGTCAAGCAAATACCTTCGTACGCTAAGTTCCTCAAGGACTTATGTACTACCAAACGAAGGTTGAATGTCAAGAAAAAGGCCTTTATGGCGGAGCAAGTGAGCTCCCTCATGCAAGGCACGAGAGCCCCCAAGTTCAAAGACCCCGGTTGTCCCACAATTTCGTGTATCATAGGAAATTGTAGGATCAAGAATGCATTGTTAGATTTGGGAGCAAGTGTGAATGTGCTCCCATACTCGGTATATCAACAATTGGGGTTGGGTGAGTTGAAACCCACGAGGGTTACTATTCAATTAGCGGATCGATCCGTTAAGATCCCAAGAGGGATAGTCGAGGATGTGCTTGTCCAAGTCGACAAGTTTTATTTTCCGGTTGATTTCATCATCCTCGACATGCAACCTGTGTCAAATCCCACCAATGAGATTCCGGTCATTCTCGGACGACCATTTCTTGCTACTTCTAATGCCATAATAAATTGCAAGAATAGAATCGTGAAGTTAACATTTGGCAACATGACTCTAGAGCTAAACGTGTTCTCTTTGAGCAATCAAAGAGATGACGATGATAATGAGGAAAATGAACACCTGAACATGATAGAGTCATGTATCCAAGACCACTTTGTGGCAAATTTTGAATCGGAGTCAACGGAAGGTTATCTAACCACTTCCGATGAACCCGATGATTGTATGCAAGTGTTTTCTTTGTCTGACAAATAGGTTGAATCTTCGGAGAGAGAGGAAAACACATCGTCGTCCACCAAAACGCACGAAGGAAAGATGGACCTTAAGCTATTGCCGAGCAACTTGAAGTATGCCTTTTTGGGAGCTTCAGACACTTACCCTGTCATCATATCGTCCGAACTTTCGGATGACCAAGAGGTAAGGTTAGTCCATTTGCTTGGTAAATACAAAAAAGCTTTTGGTTGGACTCTGGCCGACCTTCAAGGCATAAGCCCTTTGATTTGTACACATAAAATTCACTTGGAGGATGGGGCAAAAACATCGAGACAATTTCAACGCCGGTTGAATCCTAACATGCAAGAAGTGGTTAGGAACGAGGTGTTGAAATTGTTGGATGCAAAGATCATCTATCCAATCTCGGATAGTAAATGGGTTAGTCCAACTCAAGTGGTACCGAAAAAATCAGGTCTTACGGTAGTCAAGAACGAATCAAATGAGTTGATTCCGCAAAGAGTCACCACCGGGTGGCGAATGTGCATTGACTACCGTAAACTCAACGAGGCAACTCGTAAAGATCATTTCCCACTACCCTTTTTGGATCAAACTCTAGAAAGAGTAGCGGGCCATGAATATTACTCTTTCCTCGATGGTTTTTCCGGGTACAATCAAATTGAGATTGACCTAGATGATCAAGAAAAGACCACCTTTACATGTCCCTTTGGTACCTTCGCTTATCGAAGAATGCCCTTTGGTCTATGTAATGCACCGGCCACTTTCCAACGGTGTATGCTGAGTATTTTTAGTGATATGGTGGAAAGGACTTTGGAAGTTTTCATGGATGACTTTACCGTCTATGGTAAGTCATTCGACAATTGCTTAGCTAACTTGGAACAGGTCCTGGAAAGATGCGTGGAAAAGCAATTGATATTGAATTGGGAGAAGTGCCATTTTATGGTCACCAAGGGAATCGTATTGGGGCACATCATTTCATCGGAAGGAATTGAAGTAGACAAAGCAAAGATCGAACTGATTTCTAAACTTCCTACACCCAAGAATGTAAAAGATGTCCGATCATTTCTGGGACATGCCGGGTTTTATAGAAGGTTTATCAAGAACTTCAGTTCCATTTCCAAGCCAATGTGCAATCTGCTTCTCAAGGACGCACCGTTTGAGTGGAACGCCAAGTGCGAGGAAGCTTTCGTCTCTCTGAAGCATATGCTCACCACTGCACCGATTATGCAGGCACCGGATTGGAGCTTGCCATTCGAGCTCATGTGTGATGCAAGCGATTATGCAGTTGGAGCGGTTCTTGGTCAACGGAAAGACAAGAAACCGGGTGTAATTTACTATGCAAGTAAGGACTTTGAATGATGCGCAAATGAATTACACCACGACAGAGAAAGAGCTCCTGGCAATTGTCTTCGCCTTGGACAAGTTTCGATCCTACTTGATAGGATCGCCCATCGTTGTCTTCACGGATCACGCAGGCATTGAAGTACCTGTTCACAAAGAAGGATGCCAAGCCGCGACTTCTTAGATGGATACTCTTGTTGCAAGAATTTCATTTAAGCATCAAGGACAAAAAGGGAGTCGAGAACGTGGTGGCCGATCATCTATCTCGACTCACTTTCACGAACAACACCGAAGAAAGCCCGATCCAAGACTCGTTTCCGGATGAGCAATTGTTAGCAATCTCAACACTTCCCATGGTATGCAGACATCGTGAATTATCTGGTGACCGACAAGATACCGAAGTCATGGGTTGCGCAAGACAGAAAAAGGTTCTTGAGGGAAGTGGGTCGATTTTACTGGGATGAACCGTACCTATTTAAATATTGTGCGGATCAGATCATCCGACGGTGCATCCCAGACGAAGAAGTGGAGAGAGTTCTGTCCTTCTGCCATTCCGAAGCTTGCGGAGGACACTTTTCAGCAAAGAAGACAACCGCTAAGATTTTGCAAAGCGGATTGTACTGGTCCGTCGCTCTTCAAGGATGCACAACGCTTCTGCAAGGCATGTCAGAGATGCCAAATGCTTGGAGGGATCTCCAAGAGGAATATGATGCCTCTCAACCCAATTCTGATGATCGAAATCTTCGACTGTTGGGGCATCGACTTCATGGGACCTTTCCCATCATCCTACGGTAACCTTTACATTTTAGTTGCCGTAGATTACGTTTCAAAATGGGTAGAAGCCCAAGCGTGCAAGAAAAATGATCACAAAGTGGTGATCCGATTTCTGAAAGAACACATTCTTGCACGTTTTGGCACCCCCAAGGCAATAATAAGCGATGGCGGTACTCACTTTTGCAATAAACCGTTTCAATCATTAATGCAAAAGTACGGTGTAAATCACAAAGTATCGTTCGCTTATCATCCTCAAACTAATGGTCAAGCCGAGTTGGCAAATAGGGAGATCAAACAGATTCTAGAGAAAACGGTAAACCCGAACCGCAAAGATTGGTCGTTGAGACTGACCGATGCACTTTGGGCTTACCGTACTGCGTACAAAACAACTCTAGATATGTCTCCCTATCGTATAGTGTACGGAAAACCATGTCATTTGCCAGTAGAGTTGGAACACAAATCATACTGGGCAATTAAGATGGTTAAGTGCGATTTGACAAAAGCCGGGCTTGACCGTAAGTTGCAAATTAATGAAATTGAGGAGTTAAGAAGAGATGCTTATGATAATGCAAAAATAAGCAAGGAACGTGCCAAAATCTTTCATGATAAATCCATTTTGAGGAAAGAATTCAAACTTGGGCACAAAGTCTCGTTGGACCGGCCCCTATGTTGTCCGTCAAGTATTTCCTTTTGGGGCTGTGAATGTTGAGGATCCCAAAACCGGCTACATTTTCAAGGTGAATGGACAACGTCTTAAGCCGTTTTTGGAATTCCCAGTTCGAGAGGAGTCCACCCCTCTCGAAGACCCGACTTATGCCTAAAGGCATGGGTCGATTTTGTAAATAATGTTTGTTTTTGTTAGTGTTTTTGAGTTTCAGGAATTTTCATCGAAGAGTCGGGTGTCATTAAGTCTGAACGGACCAAGTTGAGGGGAGAAATAAGGTGTTTTAGATCAAAGAAAGCAAAGAAAATTTTTGGTTGGCAGATTGGTCCATGATCGATCATGCCCTACCCATGATCGATCATGGGTGAAAATTTTCTCAGGCAGCATAGAGCATGATCGATCATGTAATTCCATGATCGATCATGGAAGATGGAGCATTTGGTCAGAAGGCAGCATGATCGATCATGGAAATCCCATGATCGATCATTGTACAAAAGATCAACTGGGCAGAATGACCCATGATCGATCATGGGTATACCATGATCGATCATGGTCCCGTAATAAAAACAGGGGCGCCGTTTCTAAAACCCCCATTTTGCACTTCCCCTTCTCCCAAATCTCTTCCAAACCCTAGCTTCCCCCCCCCCCTTTTTGATCCCAAACCTTCCCCAAACACCATTACCAACCTCCCCCACCTAGAATCAACCCTCAAATCTTCCAATTTCAAACCCCAATCATCAAACCCATCTCAAAAATCACCTCTTCCCTCTCTCATCACCATTTTCGAGCCCTAGCATCTCAAGGCTTCAAATTCCTCCTCTCCACCTCCTCTAAAGCATAGCACTCCTCCATTATGTCTTCCTCAAACCCTCCCACTAAGCCGCTTACCATTGAAGCCGCGAGAGGCGGCTATCGCGGATTTCGGAGCCGTCAAGAATTTGAGTGGTGGAACTACGCCTTCAAAACGAGGACGGTAGTGATAGAGAGGCCGGTATTCATCGGTACGCTGGACGATTTCCCCAGCGAGCAACGTTTGAGCAATATCCGGGTGGATTAACTACTTGCGTCAACCAGGTACTCAATGTAATCTCACCATTTGTCGTGAATTTATTGCAAGTTTGATTCAAGTTCCCGATACACCATATACATATGTAGCTCATGTTCGAGGCAGAACGGTTCCGTTTAACCTCGAAGTTTTGACTGAGATTACGGGAATCTCAGCTTTGCCACCTAATGCTCATGACCTCCCCTATTCGGACACTACCAACTATTTAGAGCCGATGCCTAACGATCTAGCCACATTTCTAGCCGGTGAACCCAGAGAATGGATTGGGAACCAATTCGATAGGAGCCACATACGTGAGGGATTTAGAACTCTTTGGCTGGTAATTGCCAACGCTTTGGACCCAACTTCCCATACCCAGCACATTTACCCGTCTCAGGCTTATGTACTATACGCCATAGCAACGAACAAGCGCTGCTGCTTGTTGCGTCATATCATTGGGCGAATAGCGCGAATCATCGATTTGGTCGCCCACAATGAAACAATCAAATTTGGGTCGTTGATCACTAAGGTCTGTTTGCGAGCGGGGGTAATTGAGAGAGCCGACGATGAGAAGAAAATGCCTAGGGCACCGCTGAATAGGTCCACCCAAACTCGAGCCGCTGGTCAACTGAGGAACAGGCCGAGTTCTTCCACAGCCGCACCACAACAGGGTGATAGCGAAGAAGAAGGGGCTGAAGAAGCAGGAGCGGATGTTCCGGGTACATCAAGGCGTAGAAGAAGGGCAAGCTCTGGGCCTGTGGATGACAATAGGGAGTTCATTAGAGAGCAGTTTGAACAAATGACTGCCTTGATCCACACCGGATTCGCGGGTGTCAATGAGAGGGTGGAGATTATGATATCGCGACAGGACCGTCTTCAAGCAGAGATAGCAGCCCAAGTCGAGGCAAGAGTTGCAGAGCAGATGGCAGCTCAGCAGGAGTTCATACGCCAGCAGTTCGAGGCGTTGTACGGTCGATTCCCTCCACCCCCACCTCCCGACATGTGATGCGATTTGCCAAATCCTGAAAACTCTTTTATTAGTTATATTTACGCTTAGCTTTATTTTATTTCTTTTTGGGTTGTATTAGAACTTTGACATGATGTTAACTTTAAAACTTGGTTTTAATGATTGAATGTTATGGTTTTTGCTTTTGAATTCTAATTCTAACCCGTTTTGTGAATAGTTTTTGTTTATGTCTTATTTTTGTCTCATGGGAAGCAAAGCCAAAGTAGCCCTTCCGTGCGTTGTTATTTGTTCTCTTTTCATTGAGGACAATGTGTGTTTCAAGTTGAGGGGGGTACGTTATTTTGTGTTTATTTTGTTTGGCTTGCTATTGTTCATTTCCATGTGTAGTAGAATTTTTTTTTGAGAAGTTTGAAAAGTGATGATTGATTGATTGACTTTGTTCAATGAAGACCATTGTTTCATTAGCTTTTGGCATGAATTCTTTGATCAAGATAGGAATTTGAATGATAATCTAAATTGCCTTGCTCCACTTAGTCTCATATCCCGTTATATTCTCATGCTCCTCATGCTAGATTGCTTCGGTTGTTTTCATTTCGGTAATAACACTTAGATTTATTTTCATTGAGAGAAGAGAAATTTTTGTCCAAAAATAATGGAAGCTCTTTCGAAAAGATCCTCCAATGAGAGGACAAAAGCATAGCACTTTGACAACTTGGATGACTTTTATCCTAATATTGACTTAAAGCTTCACTTGACTAAATATTAAGTCTCTTTGTCTAATATTACGGATGGGTAAAGGTTACCATATGGGAAAGGGTGAATAGCTTCCTTTAAGCTCCAATGAATGAGCATAATTTTGAGAAAATTTCATAAGTGAGACCGCTGCCCCCCATAGAGATGAAAACCGCCCTGAACTAATTTAGCAAAATTTCCAAGTAAAAGATAAAGAAAGTGCTTAGAATTGACAAATCTCGGAGCTTTTGTTTTTGAAAAAGTTCTCTCTTCCTTCTCGAATGATTATGACTCTTTGTGTTTATATTGAATTGTTTGAATCAAAGTCTAGTATGTGAGTATTGGAGAATATGGGATTGTGTTCTAAAGGAGATAGGCGAATTAGATGATCATTCAAAAGTCCGTCATTCTGGAAAGTTGATAGTAATGCCTCTTGCTTTGCAAATTGAAATTTGAATCTTCATTCTCATCATTCATCATGATCAAACTCCTAATGTTTGTAGGTATCATTTCTGAAAACCTTCACGAGATGCAACTCGTCTTCTTTGGGAACTTAGAAGTTAACAATTTTTTTTTGTTTAGCATAGTGCTTTTGTAATTATATATTTTTGTCTTGCTAAGGGACTAGCAAGAGATAAGTTGAGGGGAGTTGATAAACGCATAATATTGTCATGCATAAGCTCTTTCCAGAGTCGCATGACGCGTTTGTTGCTTTAATTATGCCTAATTATCCACTTATCTCGAGATTAGTGTCTTGGCGAGTTTTGTATCTAACATCGTCCCGCTAGGTGTGCTTTTGTTGTGTTTCTATGTGTTTATAGGCATAGGATGCAATGGCCTTCGAATGATTGATCAAGCGCTAGCCAAAAGCTACAAAAGTGCTGATTTGGAGAATTTCCAGAAGCATGATCGATCATGGAATCCCATGATCGATCATGGTGCAAATAATATTCAGGCAGAAGACCCCATGATCGATCATGGGTTGGCCATGATCGATCATGGCCCTGGAAACTTGGCCATTTCACACCCAAAATGGGCTATTTTAGTGGTTCAAGTTATTTTAGATATTTAGCTAGATATTTTGCTACCTTTTAATATATATTATTTCTTTTACCTTAAGAAGATATTATTATCTAGTTTTAAAATACATTTTTTTAGAGTTCTAGAGAGAGGGGAGAGCTCACTTGTTGATTGTTCTTCATTTCTCCATTGTAAGTGCTTAATTTGTAAGAATGATTTCTTCTTCTATGATATTTGTTCTTGCATCTATTATGGAGTAGTCTATTTCTAAGGTTACGGAGGTTGATTGTGATATGATTTTTGGTGATTAATGGCTCAATCCATATCTAAAGTTTGATAAATATTTGTGAATCTTCTTCTTCTTCATCATATCTTCCATTATTTCAAGCTTTCTAGGTATTTTCATATTAAGTTAAGACTTTATATGCCTTGTATATTTAGTTCTTGGTTGTTAATGAGCATACAACATATTTCTATGGTTTTAGAAAGCTTGTAGTCCCTTTCCCCCATCCATGGAGTTTTTCCCTCTTCATAGAAATTATGAATAGTTCTTAAAACTTCATAGATGGATTTTAAATTTGTTTAGCTTATCTTTGATTCATTTATTGATATATTGAGTGCTTCTTACACTTTATGTGATACTTAGACTCTTTATGTTCTACCATATGTAATAAACGATGAGTTGACTAATTTATCCCATAAACTTTATTCCGTTTCATTGTTAGGATTCACTTTATAATTTTCATTCTTTAAATCATGAGATTACTACACTTGCTTTATGTTAAATCGTTTAATGATGAGTTTGTCATATCTATCTCGGATTAGCCTCATCGGGAATGGGTTGCCTTGCTTCACACCCGTAGCTAAGAGGTAGGAATGATAACCCCGTCTTTGGTGGAATGTCGTTTGTCTCTTTCTCGATATAGCTTCAACTCGGGAATGAGTCGCCTAGCGTCGCACCCTTTGCTATTGAGAGATACACCAACATTCCCCATATTTTGAGAAATCTTGTGTTATAATCTTTGTATGAGCGAGTGATCACCGTCTCTTTAATCATAACTAACCTCCAACTACCTTAGTGCTTTCTTATTAATTTTCACAACCATTTTACATTTACGTTGTTCGATAACCATTTCATCTTACAAGAATCAGAAAACACTTTAATCCGTAATCCATTCCATTCCTTTTCACTTATCCCTGTGGTTCGACACTCGGACTTCCGAGACTATATTACTACTTGACGAGCCTGCACTTGGGCTTTAACACAACACACTATTTCGGTTGCGTCACACCCCAATCAAATTATTGACAGAACCGTCCCTACCAACGGGAGTACATCAGCGCAACACGCCAATCAAATTATTGATAGAACCGTCCCTACTGATGGGAGTACATCAGCTCAACCCCTTAATCAGAATTGTTGACAGAACCATCCCTACCGATGGGAGTACACCAGCTTAACACCCCAATCAAATTAGTGACAGAACGGTCCTTACCGATGGGAGTATATGAGCTCAACACCTAATCAAATTATTGACAGAACCGTTTCTACCAATTGGAGTACATCAACTCAACACCCCAATCAAATTATTAAGAGAATCGTCCCTACCAATGGGAGTACATTAGCTCAACCCCTCAATCAGAATTATTGATAGAACCGTCCCTACTAATGAAAGTACACCAGCTCAACACCCCAACCAAATTGTTGACATAACAGTTCCTACCGATGGGAGTACACCAGCTCAACACCCCAATCAAATTGTTGAGCGAACTATCCTTATTGATAGGAGTACATCAGCTCAACACCCAATCAAATTGTTAACAGAACCGTCCCTACCGATAGGAGTATATCAACTCAACACCCAATCAAATTGTTGACAGAACTGTTCCTACCGATGGGAGTACATCAGCTCAACGGCCAATCAATATTGTTAACAGAACCGTCCCTATCGGTGGGAGTATATCAGCTCAACACTTGACCAATATCGTTGACAAAAGCTCCCCAGTCGGAGGGAGTACTGCAGAACAAGGTCATAGTACAGCACGGGGACATGTCCCAAATCACCCATCCTTTTCAAGAAAAGACAAACAATATAGCACGACATTATTTGCATAGCATTATTTTCAAAAATATCAGTTGTAATTCTTGCGAGTGCCTCAAAATGATGCGTTCTCGTTGTCCTCCTAGTTTCTTTGCTTCACAAAGAACCGAGGTTGACAGGGTCTGTGAACACCTCATTTTGTGACCCTTGCAAGAATTTCGAACACTAAGAAAATGAGCAAACATGCATGCACAAGAATTCCTAGATGCATACATAACATTACATGTGATACAATTCAAAGAAGGAAGCCGAAAGGACACCTGGATAAGAAGTTACGAGAATTACCGGAAACTCCCGAAATCGAAAATCGTCAAAACTCCTGGAAGCTTGTCAAAGGAGAGTTACCCATTTCTGATCATCCTCAAACTTTTATGGATATTAGAGATTTCCGCAAGGAGCAACATACTTAAAAATCATCTCAATCCGAAGGCCGAATTTCCAAGAATTTAGTAAACCGAGAGTTTACTTTGGGTAATCGAAATATGACCTTCTCAAATTCAAAATGATCTAAAAATTTTTCAGTAGACAAGGTATATGATGGAGAACAACATACTAAAAAATTAGATCAATCCGATAATCCGTTTACCGGGAATTAAAAAAATTGCGTACGGACACATACCCCCAGGGGTTTGACCCCACGACACACAAGGGTGTGTGTCATGAGGACACACTAGTTAGAGGGTGTGTCCTCACGCCACACACCTATGTGTGTTGTGGGGACACAGGACTTTGAGGCTTGTGTCCGCGAACAAATCCCTCTCAGCCGATTTTTTTTATACTTCCCGACCTCCAAAAATCATAAAACTTTGTGTAGAGCTAGAAAATGTTACTGAGACTAACATATTTAAAAATTAGCTCGATCCGACGGTCGAATCTTCGGGGATTGAAAAAATTCGAAATTCGGCTTGGAAAATCAAATGGAGGCCTTCCCGATGTCCAAAAATTCTGAAATTTTGATAGTAGGCAGGTCGTAATATAGGTAATAACATGTTAAAAAATCAAATTAATCCGATATTTATTTTGGCTGGAATTGCAAAAAATCCGTCACACGTGTAAATTAGGGGCTTGTCCGCGGACACGCCCCTTGTCCGTGGACAAGCTTTTCCAGCCCAGCCCATTAATTATTCTACAGCTATAAATACACCTGCACTGACCCCATTTGAATTATCAGCTCTGGGACTTCGGGAATAGTGCTATAGAATAGTATTATACTATTTTCGAAGCTCTCATGTATTTTTTATATCAGTCCGGCTTTATTTTTTTATCTGTCTTTATTTTTATCAATTATAATTGATCAATTGCATGCAAAAATTGCTCTTTATCTTAAAAATCAGTCCATATTTCATATTTAAAATCCATTTTCAAAATCGAAGGCGTAGAACGAGCTGTACATCATTTTAAAACATATCTTTATCAGTTAATTTCATAAAATCCAGGTTTTATCAGTCTTGTTTTACGAAGGAATCAATACACATTTGTATCAGATTTAAACTATAAATCGCTTTGCATACCTAAATATCCAATATGATAGTACTGAATTCGTCAATATTTGTTTAAATTATTAAACTGTGGTACACTATTTACGAACAAATCTCGAGAATTGCCGGATATCCGATTCCAAATTGAATTAGTTTCCGAAAAGCCCTAAATCTTTTCAAAAACACTTGTTTTTCTATCTATAATTTGTCAAATCACACACACTTATTTCTAAAATCGAAGGGCGAATTATGAAGCACATGGTTTTCATCCCTACTGTAACACTCCGTGTTTTGATACGTGTATTTTCATTAATTAAGTTAGATATTTGTCCGATTCATTCGTGAAATTAGACAAGTCTGAATGTCCCCACACGTCACTTTGGTGTTATGGATAAAAATATGGAAAAATTGATTTAATTTGGAACTAGTTTGAGCAATTTGATGCGTTCTTGAAAAATTTGGCGTATTCTTGAATATTCGATTTTTCTGACATGTATTCTAGAAATATTTGAAACTAGAGTATTCGTATTCTAGGAAGGTCCAAACTGAGTTTAGTCTTTTCTGACACGTCACATTATAGTTATTAAACCTTTCAATAAAGTTTCATTAAATTCGGACTTCATTTAAGCATTTTTGAGTATTTAGTAGAATTGAATTATATCCTTAACGATTCCTACAAATTTCGTTTGTGATTCACGAACTTTAAGACCTCCGAATTTAGTTCTGGTTTTTCCCACCATGTCATAAATATCTATTAGGAATGTTCTGGAAAGTTTTGTCACTATCGGAATTGAAATGAGCACTTTGGAGGCATTTTTCGAACCTGAAATTTATACTCGTCGGTTGGATTTTAGTCGACTTTGGAGACTCATAACTTCTTCATTAATTATCCAAATTCCACTCCGTAAACTCCTATAGTTTCATTTTTTATTCATCTACAACTTTTGTGTTTTGACCGAAAGCTAGTTTACGCTCTTCGATGGTCAAAACAGAGTAAAAGTAAGCCCATTAGCAAAAATCAGATGATGTTGAATTGTGGCAGAGCACTGTCTTCGACCAAATTCTGGTATTAATCTATCATTAATTTGTAGAAACTTCCTCTTGTGAATTTGTAGAAATTTTAATTATATTTCCTTTGATATAAAGATCATCCCAATCGGAGTTTCGAGCAAAGAGTTATGGCCAAATTACGAACAATGCACTATAACACATTTGGTCAATCCGGGTTTAACCAACTCAACTCGTTTGTTTTCATTTTTGACCAACTTTGACAATCTTCTTCACTCCTTAAAACACTATTTTAGAGCATTGAGACTAGGGGAAAGATATATACACTTCTAGAGAGATAAATGGGTGTTAATGGATTATTTCTAGCTCAAATCAATGGTTTTCACTCCGAAATTGTGGATTTCTCAAGTTTTTAGAGTGGCGAGTCCATTTCCTAGCTCTGTTTTCTCGATTGGTGGTTGTAGATGGTCTCTTTGGGACTCTCCATTTCTGTCCAGAAGTGATTAAGGTGGGAACTTCCCTCTCTTCTTTGTTTTTTGAACAATTATAGTTGATTGAGTTGAAATACTAGATTTTTGGTACCAAATTCATAGTTTCTCTTGCATGAATGTTATATATCCATGGATTAAACCTTTTGAGCTTTGTTATTGATGGTATATTTGTTGTATTCGATGAAAGTGGAGGCTTATTGCATTGCATGTCTACATTTAAGTGTTTAATTAAGAATTTGGTACCGAAATGGCTAGAAACGTCATTTACATGTCTAATACTTGAGCTTTCTATTTACATTCCTAAATTTTTAGAATATAAATCAATCTTGAATCATATTTTGACTTGTTATTAGACATGTATTGATTTCTTGATGACGATTCTAATAAATCTAGTGTTTACTCAATTTTGGATTACAAAACCGTTGGAATTAATATTATTACCGTAAATTGGCATGTAAAGCATGATATACACTTATAGAAACCTAGTTTTTAGAATTATAATGAATACATGAGTTTATATTGTTATAAAGCAGATTAACTGTGTGAGACAGCCTTTGATAAACACTATACGTTAAGTATATATATTGTTATGAAAAATATTGAGATTGTTGGAACCGGATAAGCACCGGTATGAAAATGCTTAAGTTATGTTATTGCACAGACCCATGGTAAAGATGGGGTACCATAAATCTAGTTACCAGTGCACCGACCCATGGTAAGATGGGGTGCGTTTGTGAGTAGTATATTCCGTCTAGTACCGGTATTAGGTCGAGGAGGAGGAGGAGGTGGATGGATTATATACAACTATTGTGTGAGATACGTATTGATAATTAATAAAATTATATTGATGCTTTATGTATAGTTTTCCTATAAATTGGTATAAATCGGGAATTTTGTCAATAATTGAATTGTGAACTCTCTCATATTATGGTACGATCATGCATTGCATTTTCCTTTTCCCTATAGTTCCCACTGGGCCATTTGTGGCTCATTCCCTCATTTTTTCTTTCAGGCACACATTGTGTCTCGGGTAGAGGTCGTCGAGCAGGTTCGAGTTCATCTTAGAGTCTTCTCTGATGCCCCTATGGAATTAGTTGTTGTATTATCCTAATTTGTAGTAGTTGTAACTTCTAATTAAGTTTGAGTACTTGTACTATCTATGGATGTACTAGTTTTTTTTTTATCGAATTTGGGTTGTAATGGATTTGAGAAGTATTCTATATTTTCGCATTGTTTATTAAACAGGATGGATTTCTTAGTATTTACTAATGCTTTATGCCAAATTTTTATTAAATTCCTCTACCTTGTTTCATTTATCAGTTATGTCAATTTGTCTATCTGTTGTTAATTAGAAACAGCATCCGTTAACACCTATTTAATTAGGCGGGTTGTTACACCACCCCAAAATCTCGTTTTCTTAAAATTATGGACCGATACGCAATAACATCAATAAGCATGCAAGTGTTCGGTTATAATTCCACGCATATCCTACTCAGAGACCGAAAGGGCCAATTAGGTGCCTAACACATTCCCGATTCGTAACTTAATCCCCGAACCTTCGAATCGATTGGTTTCGCATTAATTGTGTTTAAGAGGTAGTTTAATTCATAAATGTTCCTCTTTTACACAGACTTTTGTTTTTTAGTAAAACAAATTGACAACTCTGATTCCTTTGCAAATTGGCACCTTTTTCTCTATAATAAAACGAACCATTTTTTCAAAAATATAAAACAAAAAAACTGGAGGAATAGCAACCATGGGGGCCGGACGTCGAGAGCGCGGGCTCTCACACACACATATCTATATATGAAACTGTGTATCAGCTCAACCGATGAACCACTGTGTCAAATAACTAATATAACGGTTCATATCGAACTCATCAACTAGCCAACAAGAATAAAAGTGAATGAAAAGCTATATTTATTTCAAACATATACTTAATACACCCAAACTTGTATAAAGATTCTAATTATCGCTAACGAAAGCACGGAATATCATAAATCTATATGCTTGGCTCAAAGATATGTTCAACATGTATATCTGTCTAGAATACAAATATATATATATATCAAATTACTTTCAAATATCACTTAAGTTATGTCCCCCAAGGACAATCATAACTCACGTAGCCACCAAGACTATTCGCTACGGTAATAACCAAATGGTATGTTATGGTGCCCAGATCCATGTAAATATATATATATATATATGAAACATCAAACAATGCATAAGAAATCCCATTCATCAATAAATAACAAACTTGCATAAACGATGAAAGCATATTTGTTCCAACATATAAGGGTATGTCTCATATGTTTACATATATAGCTAGTGTATACATACATTATATATATATACATATACCGTAGATCAAAACGGTAGTATTGTGGTTGTACTTAAACTCACGTCGCCAAGTCTGTAACTAGTGGCTTATTTAAGAATATCATCCGTATGGGAAGTTTCATAGATTTCTATCACGTAAGCTCCAAGCCAAGCCAAGAATAATATATAATTGATAAGTTTTAAGTTTAATAAAACTTTCCCATATGATTTTTGTACTTAATTTACTCAAAATAATCTTATAAATCTGCCCAGCATAGTTACGGACTGGCGAGTAGCTAGCAAAAGTTATAAAAAATAAAATAATAACCAAAGTACAAGAATAACATCGCAAACACAAGTAATTATACCCAAATCATACTTTTAATGCTATATATATAACCTCACATATATGCATATCAAAGTGGTTGTTCGCTATCGTATCCGTATATGAGGGTTTGGTATGAATCTTCCCGAAAATGACATAGAAACTAAGGATTTGTGTATAATCAATAATTAATAGTCATATTAGATGCAAATCAAACCAAAACCATGATAAATTAACCCCAAAGCCCATGAACATGCATATGTTAAAATTATGTACTAATTCATCACTTTAAGCTTGAGTTTGGTGTGAATAATTTTTAATAGTTATAAAACAAGTTAGAATACTAATGTTCCCACCTATTGAGGGTCAATCCCCTGAAGAATCGTGGAACGAACGAGCTGAAGGAGTATGAATGTGAAGAAACTCCAAATTCGCTTAAAAAAGCCCTAGCCATGGTGGTTGAGCTTGGTGAAGAAGATGAAGATGATGGTGATAATGATAATTTGGTGTGGTGAAAGAGGCTTGGAAAGATCCCTCAAAACTTCTCCCAAAATCGCCTCTCAATTCCACACGAAGAGCTCTGGGGATGTGGCGATGAAATTAGGAAGAAATAGAGACAGCCGTGTATATATATATAAACTGCCTTTCACTTTCCATTTTACTATTCACGCGCGTCATTATTTGAGACCTACAGTGCTGAACTTTGAACCTTCATAACTTCTTGCTCGGAAGTTCGATTGAGGTAATCTTTATGTCCACGAAAAGCTTATTCGAAGATTTACGATTTCTTAAAGGATGCTTTTCCAAATTCCTGACGGATTATTCCCAGAAATGCATCAAAGTCAGCGTATTAATGTTACCAAATGAACATCTGTTAGCGATTCGCCTATTTCGCGCTCAGTTTTGACTTAGTAAGGGCCTGAATTTGCCTTTGGCCAAAACACAAAAGTTGTAGATTGACTAAAAATATAGCGTCCTGTGTGAATGGAAACTTAATCTGATGAGGAACGAAGGAGTTACGCTTCCTCAAAGTTAACCAAAAATTATGAAGTCGGGTAAATTAAAAACTTGCGATCTACATCCTGATTTGTACTCGAACCACCCAAAATGACTTACGGCTATTCTAACATGCTTAAATATATCAATGTAACTTGTTGGAAGTCTTCGATCCATTCAGATCCTTTCGGAGCAAAATATGGCTATCTGAAGTCCATTTCTGTCTTACACACGACTTGCATTGTGTGAGAATCCGCAAATGCGACCCCAGGTCCTCAGCCTCTGGTTTGGGAGTCTGAAACATCGGAAAGGATTCCGTTTGTTCCATTTGCTTCTATGTGTTGATAATTCATATCGGGTGTCCCTCTATCCTATTTCTAGACGCAAGAGGGTTCGTTCAGAGTCGCCAGTACGTTTTACGAGAAAACGGACAAAATGATTGTGTAAGAGGGAAGGCTATAGATAAGCCTTTCTTTACACGTTTGTCTACGAAACCAGGATTCTATAGGGTTCGGGAACTATATTACGGTTTGGGAAGGTGTTAAGCACCCATTCCGCCCTTTCGGTCTCTAGTGGTCTTATATGTTTATTCTATGTTGGGAAACTTGGATGCTTTTACTAATATTCTACTGCTTTCTGGAAATAACTAATGAAAACCTGCTTTTCGAGCGCGTTAGGAATCTACCACAACTATGTCACCACTTCGCTTACTAGGACGGGGATCGACCTTATTTAATTACTAGAAGAGACTTTAGTTACCTTCCCGGCGATATATATAAGAATAAGAGAGAAAATATAATATGGCAGAGAAGACCTCTGACGGATATCAGCTTTCCTCTTAGAAATATTTCCGGCGGTCTGACTCTAGAAGGTGGCACTCCGGGAGCCAAGATTAGATCCGAGACTCTTGCGGAAATAAATGTTATCGCAGATGCTTCCGGAGAAGGCTTAAAGATTAGAAAATATCAGAGAGAATAAGGAATTTTAGTATATAAATTGTGGCGAGAAGTTGTCGTCTAGAACCCATGGGGGTGTTGCCTTATTTATACTGCTCGGAGAGGATTGTTGCGCGACATTTCCCAACTTTATCTGTTTGTTGCGCGACGTACCTGTTTCACTGTACCTGTTTGTCGCGCGACATATCTGTTTGTCGCGCGACAAACGGCTGAAGTGATGGGTTCTGATACTGTGATATGTCAGAAAGTGGATGGTCGGGTGCAGAGGGGTTTGTCGCGCGACAATCCCACTTAAAAACAGGTTTGTTGGCCAACAAACCCTTTCGGGGTAGTTTCGGGTGCTCAGATGGGTCCCGGACTTCAAAAACAGTAGTTCTCGAAGGTCGTTAGGGTTCTTGCGGGGGTCACGGATCGGGGTGTCTACACATTGTGATTCCGAGAAATAGAAACACAGGTTGTTATAGCAAAGCAAATGAATTCTCTAATGCCTTAGCCTTTTATCATCATTTGATACGTCACTTTAATTTTTATTGCAAGACTTTAAAATCAACAACTAAAATCAATCAATTCATTTATCTAAACAAAGCCTTGGACTCGTAATCGTTACATCGTCTTTCCAACTATCCTTGTGGTTCGACGCTTGGACTAATTACCAAGTATTATAACTTGAGAATCTACAATTAGGTTCCTAAGCGCGGAAGTATTCTTGCCGCGTCACCAGTCGAAGTTGGAATATCCTTATAACACAGGACTTAAAGCAGATGAAAGATGTAATCCTTGAAATATTGTCCCTTTAAGGTATCGCATTTTTATTTTAATAGGTTTTCTTTTCATCATTAATTATTATTATTATTTTCCAACTACTAAATACTTCCTTAGTTTCTTCTTTCTTCCTTACCTTGTTACTTTAAATTTGTTATTTCACTTTAGTATTTTTTTTCTATTTATATGTTTTAGTTCTTTACACTCTTACTTCCAAAGTTATT
>JAKCWG010000084.1:0-72210 GCA_021464415.1 Lonicera japonica
TAGATTGAAGCTGACAGATGTTGGCCCATAATGAGAATTCTTGAAATATTCTTTTGCTCTTGGCTACGGCAAAAATGTTTCATCCTTACATTGATCATCTTCTTTCTGAATGATCCTTTTTAGCAACAAGCATTGATTTAAGCCCGTCTAATCCTCTTCTATCTCTTATATACCCACTTGCATCCGATAGGTTTTATCCCTTTGGGTGGTTTTACAAGATCCCAGACTTTGTTAGAGTACATGGACTCTATTTCAGATTTCATAACCCTTTGCCATTTTTTTGTATCTTTATCTTGAAGTACTTCATTGTAGTTAAAAAAGGTTCGTTTCTTGTTCATCAGGGACCTTGTCATAAGACTCTCCCAAGAACATAAAACGACCAGGTTGACGAACAACCCTCTCACTACGACGAGGCACTACTTGTGTTTATGTACATTCTGCAAATATTGAACATACTAACTCATTATCCACACGTTGTGTTGGTTCAAGAACCTACATATTAGTGATTTGTTCAAGATGTGCACAAGTACCAGCAATCCGCCCACTATGACAAGGTAATAGAATGTCGATATCCATTTACTGTGGTATTTCCTCTTGTACTAAAGGTATAGAGGAATTGTGTCCCGTTTTTCTCTCCTCTCATTTCTACTACAACAACACTACTCCTGGGCATATGGTCTATGATATAATCTTCTTCTAATAATCTAGCATTGATAATAATAACATTATGTTCTTGAGGATTATTAAATAAACCACGCTTGGTTCCTTTTGGATATGAAACAAAGAAACACATTTTCGTTCTTGATTCTAACTTATCTGCATTACCTTTCAGCACATGTGCTGGACTACCCCATACCCGAATATGCCCCAGTCTAGGCTTACGCCCAGTCCTCAATTCTATGGGTGTAGTGGGTACTGACTTTGATGGTACCAAGTTCAGAATATATGCAGTTATTTCTAAAGCATATCTCCAAAAAGAATTAGGTAGTTCTGAATAACTCATAATAGATCTTACCATTTCTATAAGAGTCTTATTCCTTCTTTCTATTACACCATCATGCTGTGGCATTCCTGGTGCAGACAACTGGGATGTAATCCCATTCTCTAATAAGTATTCCTTGAACTCTCCCAAGAGGTATTCACCACCAAGATCTGATTGTAGTGATTTGATACATTTTCCTAGACGCTTCTTCGTTTTTGCCTTGAATTCTTTGAATTTCTGAAAGACTTCAGACTTACGTCGCATTAAGTAAATGTATCTATACTTTAAATAATTATATAAAAATGTGATGAAATACTCAAAGCCTCTTCTAGGCTGGACATTCATGTGACCATACAAGTCAGAGTGAACCAGTTTTAACTATTCTTTAGCGCTATAGCCTTTTGCCGAGAATGATCTCTTAGTCATTTTACCTTCTAAATAGGATTCACAAACTGGAAGTGCCTCCACTTCCAATGAACCTAATGGTCCATTTTCGACCAGTTTTTGAATTCTTTTTAGATTAATATGACCAAGGCATAAGTGCCAAAAATACATTTGGTTCATTTTGAAGGTTCCTTTCTCTTAATTGGTAAACTATTAATGCTATTCAATTCACTTAGTTGTAGTACTCACAAGTCAGGATTAATAATGTAAAGATCAATCATTAATGTACAGAACAAACTATTTATTTTTTCTAACGATAACTGATTTATCATTAAAATAAACAAAATATTTGTCCTCAACCGATCCAGAAATAGAAATCAAATTCCTTCTAATGGAAGATACATATAGACATTCCTTAATCATTAATACCCTATTGTGACTAGACTGAAGATAAATATCTTATACTGCAACTGTTGTCACATTCGTAGCTGCCCATATGTAAATTTTTTCTATTTTTAAGTTGTCTGGTTTCCTGGAACCACGGCAAAGTATTGCAGACATGATTAGTGGCTCCCGAATCTACACACCAGGTACTGGTAGATCGGATCACTAAACAAGATACAACAACAAATATATGAAATTTACATATATTGTTATAACGGTTTAGGAAATTGGGACAATTTTTCTTCAAATGCACTTTCTACTGACAGTGAAAACACTGGCCCATAGGCTTTTTCACTCCTCCTAGAGGTTCAATGACTGCTGCACGCACTGTTCCTGGTGGAGAACATATTCTTATGTATTCTTCTTCATTTCTTGCTTTTGGCATAGAAGTTGAAGCTTTCTCAGCCACTAGAGTACTAGCCAGCTTACCAAGGAGTTCCTCAACTGCTTAGAATTCTTTAAGAAGTTCCAACAATGAATAAAGCTTATTCATGTTGTAATTCTATCGGAATCCCTTAAATAAATCCAGCAGCGATTGGAGAACGATATCGACCTGAGTTTTCCCATCGATTTCAACTCCAAAGATCTCTTAATTCATTCAGAAGATCGATCATCTTCAAAACAAGATCCTTAACTCGGGTTCCTTCAGCAATAGTTGTGTTCATGAGGCCTTTCATCGAAACCTGCCTTGCGGCATGATCCTGATTCCCAAAAATATCTTTGAGGTTTAGCATTATGTCGTAGGCGGTGGGAAAAGACTAATGCTAATGTTGTAGCACATTTGACAAAAATGCCAGAATGTAAAACCACGCCATCTCATCAGCCTTTTTTCACCTCTGGTAAGCCTGGGTTTCCTCATCGGTCGCCCCCTTACTAGGTTCTGCTGGACAAGACTCAGTGAACACAAATTTGTACTCTTTAACAATAAGCACAATGTTCAAGTTCCCCTTTTTTAGTTAATATAATTAGGTCCAATCAATTTATTTTAGTTGAGAATAATTAAAAGTGGATCGAAAGAGTTTGCCACTTTAAAACTTGAGAATCACATACAAGTAATGATGGACAATAATAACTTTGAACACATATTTTAAATATGGTACCCTCTACCATTTCAAAAAGCGTTCGCCAGTAGCCTAAGACTTTGAACAATATGCCCTGTTAGTGAGGTCGTCTATTATTCATTATTTCTTAGACAGATGTAAACCTATTAAATTTTACTATTTAGACAATCTTTTATTGTCAAGCAATACATACTATCTAGACAATTCTTTATTGTCAAGTAAAATTTAAATAACCGACTTTCTTTGATCCTACAAATAATAGTAGGGACTCAGTTGGAAAACATACTATTATATCTAAGTGTATACCATCATTTAATTTAGTCCAATAATTATGCAATTTATTCTCTTCGATATGGAGGTGAGCACTAAAACCCACACGAAAAATAAATCACATCATTTAAAATTATCAGTCAGTGAAATTTGTACAATGATTCCGCAATCTATTCTTTTCGATATGGAGGTGAGCACTATAACACACACGAAGAATAAATTACATCATCTACAAACCAATGATGGAGACCGTGTGATTTTTATATGAGAAAATCCCTCACCCACTTAGTATTTAAAACATTATTTTCTTAGGGTTAAGAAAATTTTATATTAAATTCTAGTCAACTAAAATACAAGGGTATGAAATATAAAAGACATGTGCAATAAAATTATCTTGCTGCTTTTTTTTTTAAAAAAAACTTATATTTTTCAATTACGCAAAATTTATATTTATATACCCTTTTTTAATTTGACAAGAGCTAAATATAAAATAAAAGGTGATCTAGGTATGGTCATGTATCCATGTTGTCCAAAATTATAAGGAAACCTAATAATTAAACACATATGACCAACACACAATCACATAAAGCATTAAACCATTCAATAATAAGAATAATTAAATCCCTGCTATTATGGTTCAAGCTTCATTATCCCTAGTCCGTTGAAAACCTGTCACGACCTAAGTCGCCACTTCATTGACTATGTCAGGAGTCAACCTTGGTGGAAACGCCTTCTTCAACGTTCTTCGTTAAAGAAACTGCAATCTCAGATACAAAGGTTCTATGCCTCCATTAAAAGAGTTCACACATAAACTATTAGATCTAAATTGTAAATAAAATTACATAGATCCTATGCCTCCTTTTATGGAGTTCACAAATCTGATCTAAATTTAATTTACAACCATGAATAAAACCCAAATCATCATGCACATAAAAATTAACCACGAATAAAAATATCGTGGGATCCAATCACATAAAAAATAATTATGTGACCATAATAGCGGGGCAAGAACACTGCAAAACAAGGGTTAGCGAGTTCTACATTCTATCCAACAACAACATGCATGAATATATTTAACTGGACAACATGGCTAGTTCAATCCGTACACAGTATCAAAGAAAACCAATCTCTCTAATACCAATTGATGGAGACATAAATACAAGATCGTTTGATATTGCGTATAGATTGAAAAAAAAACTTTTGCTAAAACCCTATAAGAATAAAGTGATTTCACCTTTGTGGATCATGTAGAGGATCCATATGAGGAGACTAGGGTTTGAAAGCATCAGATTGCGATTTGGTCAGATTTTTTAATTCTCGCTGAGTTGCGAAAATTGATTGTTTTCGCCACCGAAATGACTTCTGATCGTCCTGATTTTTTGTTTTATATTAATAACTTTGAGTTTCTAACGACATATCCAAAAATCAGCCCGATCCAACAGTGCGATTAAAAGTTATGATTGATTTACGATTGCTGTGCCGAAACCCTAAAGATCTTCTCTCGTATTCCTTCCGCCATCAAATCTTGAACCGAGTGTAGGCTACGGTATCACCAAGATTTTCTCCTCTCTTAATAGAACAAACCCTAACTCATGACAATTATTATTTTTTGAGAAGAGACAAGGCCGACGTATATATAAGGCTACGATAGGGACCTTAAGGAGAAATAAATGTTTGGGGTTCCTATAGAAAGTTGGAATCCTAATTCCACTATGAATTAGTTCCTTCCATAAATTATAATTCACACCACTAAAGAATTATAATTGCACTCCCGTCCATATCTCAAAATTATATTTCGAACTCCTTATTATTAAATACTTATTATTCTCCCCCCGTTAAGATTACAGATAACCGTCATTTAAATTAAATTACTAACAATTATATTTAAATGGCTTCTTAATCCTTGAGCCTACCACTTAAATTATTTGATATGTCGGATTAACATAATCCACCTGCAGGGTTTGACATGATTAAAACTTATAAGCTTCTCAAGGGGCTATCATCAATCCCTATACCGGGACGTGGATTCCGTCAATAATTAATATTCATCATACATATAGTGTCCTCATCCAACTCACAAAGATTATTGATCCATAAATGAATCTCACTCTTAATGGGTCAAAACAACAAACACTACATATATATGTCTATTAATTATTTCAAGATTAAGAGCATAAGTAATCATAATAAACATGGGATTTTAAATTGTTTTATATAGTCAGTATAAAAAAAATTAACCCAAATCGGTCATATTCAATACACACAAAGTGTACTAGCACAACGAGTTAAAACTATACTGTTTCCTGTAGTTAAGATAAACTACTAAAACTTGTGCTACAATCCTATCGATGGGTGTCCAATTCTATCTAAGACTGCGAACCATTAAACTTATATTCCACAAGAATCGATGAAATGATCTTCTGTGTGTAAGCTATACTCTATACACCAAATCATCTACTATATGGAATAAAAGACACACATGCACAATATTTAAATAAATAATATAATGCAACCATTGCCTATAAAGATTCTCATTAAAATAGCAAAACCAAGTTTATAATATATCCAAACCAACAAGAAAATTATGGCTTTTAGTATATCACTCTAAGAATCCAAACATGGCATGTCAGCATATGACTAAGAAAAAACATTGACGAATTCTTTGAACAAATTTTCTAAATCTGTCTTTTTAACATTATTTAATTCAGCCCCAATTTTTATTTCCTTTTTATCATCACTGGTGCCCAAGTTTATTGTGATAGTGTCCCCTTCAATGGGTTGTATTCTTTGTTCTTCTCTTAAATTCTCATTTATCACTTCTGCATCATAAGAATTAAAGTAAGGAGAAACATTGACAATTTTATTGATAAAAATATCATTTTGTACATATAACATGCATTCTAACTCTTGTACATCTCTATCAATATTCTTTTCTTTCTTCTTGTACTTCTTCTTTTCTTCAATGGGGCGTATGAGGTGTACAGGGTCCTCGAGGTAATCTTCTTCAATTGCCATTAACTCGAACATATTCCTAGCATGTCTTCTTCTTCCAATGGCTTGACAGGCAGTTGGGTGATCTTCAGCTGAGATGAGAAGGTGTGAGTAAATCCCTCGCTTATATACAAATCTTCCTCGAAGAAGATTTCTAACCCCGATTGTCTTTTTCCTTCTTTATTAACCCATGGCTCTTGAAACCCACAATAAATGAAGTCTTCGCCCTCTTTCACAAACCATCCATTTAACGAGCTATCGGTGCATATGGTGCTTTTTGTTCGGCTATCATCTCCCATATATCCTAACCTAGCAAGAGGACTGGGTTGTTGGTATGGCTCGATCATTTGTGCAATCCCGGCTTTATATTTTCCTAGACTAATTCCCGGTAAGAATTTCATCTTCCTCATCATTTGCACTACTCGTGAGTTTATGGTTGACATATCATTGGGAGGTAAATATTTCACATCTTGGGTGGTAAGAGCTTGTAATTTCGGTTCATATGAAAATCCCCCGAGTTGAACGTCTTGGCTACTAATTCCCAATACAGGTGAGTCTTTGGGCAATATCGTTCTTTCAGGATCTCCCTTAATGATAATGATATCCCCATTAAAAGGGATTTTTATCTTCTGATGAAGGGAGGAAGGGAGTGCACCAACTTCATGCAACCAAACCCGGCCCAATAACAAATTAAAACTCGATGGAATATCGATGACTTGAAACTCGATCGTAAATGTAGTCGGACCCATTTTCATATCCAGCATGACATAACCCAATACTTCTCGCTTCGTATTGTCATATGCCCGAACCGTGACCGGAGACTCTTCTAGTGTGGTCAAATCGATACCCAAACGGACTGCAGTCTTCAACGGGCATACATTAATCGTAGAATGATTATTGACGAGAACATATGGTATGGACATTCCGTAGGCCACGACGGTGATATGTAAGGCTTGGTTATGATCTCGGCCAAGTGGTGATAGGTCTTCGTCAGAGAACCCCAGCATCTGTTTTTGCACCCCCATTAAAGCGATCATTATTGTTAATTCATTCGAGGTAGCTTCGAAGGAACGACTGATTCATCTAGCATTTTCATCAACGCCACACGGTGTGGCTTGGATGCAACCAAAAGTCCCTATATTGAGATTTGGGCTTGTGTTTTCTTCAATTGTTCCACAACACGCCCTTCTTCCAGATCTCTTGTCGGTTCTTTGGAAGGGGTAGTAACATTAGGTTTCTTGGCACTTGGTGGTTGGTAGACCCTTCTAGAGCGAGTCAATTGTTGAACTCATGTTGCTACCGGATCAATTGTTTCTTCAGGTGGTTCAATAGAGGTTGTTTGCGCCTTGTTTTTAGCTTGAGATAGTTTGTTCCAGTCAAAGGCGATCATATTTATTTGTAATGGGTACTTTTTTTGATAGACACTATTCCTTATTGCTCTTCCACGGTTATACCCAAGGCTTTGTCGTCTCGGGTTGTCTTTGAATTGAGGAAAGTAAGCAATTCCTTGGTTTTGTTTCCCGAGCCCAAGTCCTGGTATGAACTGCATTCGTTCCATCCACCCCATGAATTTCGGATTAACCATTTCTTGTGATTGCAGGGTAGAAATTTCATCAACGCATAATCCCAATAATGTTTCATCTTCGGTTTCCTCGACAATTTTTTAGGATTTTTTAGGATTACGTTTGATAACAGCGGGTGAAGACTTTGAATAGCCAAATTTCAACACTTCAACATTTCTCACACCCATGATAGGTTTAATTAAAGATATAGGATCTGGCAAGTCTACATCATCCTCAAGGGCATTAATTTGGTGATTGGAGAGAGGATTTCTTGCGACATTTGGGGAAGACGGATTAGGTATTCTTTTGCTATCAATTAGATTTTGAATAGCATGTCGCAGAGCCATGCAACTATCAGTAGTGTGTCTGAACCCTTGATGGTACTCACAACGCTCGTTCATATTCCAATGGGGCGGTATTTATTATGGTAACGGCTGCAGGTTCATGGGATATATTATCCCAGCTTCTTTCAATTGTTCAAATACCTTTCCCAAAGGTCCCAAAAACTATGAAAAGTATTTATCTCGTGATCGATTTTGGTCGAATGTTTTGGGATTGTTGTTGTTGTTACAGTACCCCGGTGCAAAATAATTTCTAACATTTTTTACAGAGCTTTGATTATAGGGATTGTTAGAATAACCTTTACCAAAAGAGCCGTAAGAGGTGACTTAATTAATGGCTGAGGTAGAAGTCTTCTTGTATTGTGATGCGGACTTCTTGGTTTCAGCTTGCTTTGTTAGTTCCTCCTCAATCTCATTGCCAACATGAAGTAAAGCCTTGAATCTACCAAAGAATTGATGCCTCATTTGAGCTCGAATTTTCGGCTTCAAATTCTTAACAATCATTCCTAATTGTTCTTCCTCATCGAGACGTTCTACTATTTGTGCATCTAATTCCTCCATCTCGTAACGAACTCGCTATTGCTCTTTCCTTCCTTTTGCTTGGCCATTTCCAGGTGTTTTCTCGTAACCTTGAGCTCCTCATTAGTCTTATACTGAGCTACAAATTCTTGAACGATAGCAGACCATGATCTGACACGGTGTTTCTTACGATTCAAAAACCAACTTCGGGCTAGCCCTGGAAGAGTGAGGTGAAAAGAATTGGCCAATTCAGCCTCGCCAATATCGTAAATCCTCATTGAACTAACGTAGGATTTTAAGTGGAGATCCGGTGGCGTAGTTCCTGTGAATTTAGGGATGGAAGGCATTTTGAAACCCACCGGGTAATGAGCTTCAGGGTATAGGTTGTAGCTTTGCATTTGAGTTAAGTCATTCGAACTCTCGGCTACCTTTTGAATAAGAGCCTGTAATTGTTCCTTGAGCTCAGACAAATATTTATCTCCTCGATAAGTTTCCATCAGTGACGGACCTTCCCCTTGAATACACACTGGCTTTCTTATCTGTTCATAATACGGATCCCGATAAGGTTCATGGATTGGTTGTATCGGTGGAGGAGCTTGATTGATTGGGTCTTATTGTAACCAATTACTGACCGGATCATGCATAGCCTTGGTTGGTTTAAATGTTCAAATGGAGGTGGTACTTCGGTGTGAACTGAGAGTGGTGGTGGTGGTGGAATAACTGGGGCCTCTCTTACCAGTTCTGCTATGTATCCCTTGGCCAACTCATCTGGTTTGGCACGGGTATTTTGATTGTTAGTTAAGAGCATGGCCATATTTTGACACAGATTCATCAGAATCCGGTACATATCTTCGGGGTTGAGTAACGGAACGTTTCTATTTCCACTTGAGCTAGCTAGATTCAGGTAAGTATTCAGAGGTGGAGTGTGATGAAACGGTTGACCCCCTATAGTATTGTTTTGAGGTACCCCCTGGTTCGGGTAAAAAGGACCGGGTGGTGAATCCGTTACATTATTGAATTGGTTGTTCACATTCCTATTCGGTGTGTTCTGATCCCTATTTTCGGAGGAGTTTGGTTTGACAAGTCGCCCGGTACTATCTCTTCCAGCCCACGCAAAGGCCAGGATGGAATGAATATCTGATGCGAGAGAAAAGGACAAATTCGATTGGGCGCATTTCCCGAAAAATAAAAATAATATATCATTTAAAAATTGTCGGACCTTATCCAGAAATACATCGACCGGGACGACGCTATGCACATAAAAAAGTTTTCTTTAGGTGAGATCGAAAACAGACTAACAGTGACAACTTGAGAGCCCCGTATAGAGGTAGGGTAGGAACAAAATTCCATGGGTTCCTTAACCGTCTATAGTTTTAAAAAATCATTTTAAAAAGAGTTTCCAAAAAATCATTTGAAAATGCGGGAAATTCTCTCCTCATGAGTTGCTTTTTTCATGGAATTAGGAAAATTACGAAGATTTCAATCCTCGTGAATTTTTACGGCGGAGATTGGATAGCCTCTGGCCGCACCTGTCAGAACCGTGACGGTATAAATAACAGGACCATTGCTCACTAGATTCTCACGACTGTCGGTCATTAAAACAATGCAGAAAATCTTTGTGTTCTAAGCTGACTCCTCTATATGCAAGCGTGATTTAATAGGGTAAGGTTTAAGGCTCCCTCCTATTTGGCAGGTTTTACGATATACCTCAAGAGCGCAGGTACGTGTAAGAACCTTTTGATATACATCCCGGGTACATGAGTGTTCTCGTCACTTTATATACCTCGGTAAGTACTTGGCCAAGGAGAGTGGTCCCAGGCGCTTTTCACTAGTGTAGACCATCAAGTCCGCGGCTTAGTCACGATTTTGGTCCTGAGGTTGATAGGGTAAATTCACACTCGTGAAAATGCATGATGAGACGTGAGTGCATGTGAAATAACAATATGGCAGTTCATTATTGATCAATGCTTTGTGGTTTGTCATGATAATTTACACAATTTTAATTATGAAAAAGATTTTTCTCACATAATTAGCAAATAAAGGCATAAGGGTATCCACCTAAATTGCTTCTATGTTATCCTAAAACTAAGGCTTACAATCCTATATCTAATAAATAATAGGAATTAAATATATGATCCATTATATTAGAGCTTAGTTCTCAACATCCCCAGCAGAGTCGCCACTGTGAGAATTCGCGATTCTCTTGAACCGTCCTTCCTCGATTTCTTTTATTTTAAAGGAAAACGTATTTTGTAGAGTCTCCAGTTTGTTTTATAAAAACAAACAAAAGATCATATAAAATACAATTTAATAACGAATTATATTTCATACGTCTGAAACCAGAGATTAATTGAAAACTTATTTTGCTAGGGTTCGGGAACTATGTTATGAATTGGGAAGGTGTTAAGCACCCAATTCGCCCTTTCGGTCTCTTAATGGATCATGTATTTATTTTCCATTTTAAACATCTTGCAAGTAGTTTGAATAGTTTTCAGAATAGTCCTTTCCGGATAAATTTAGTTTGAAATCATATGTTGAAATCAGACTCATGCTTTGCGATCGCCTACATATTCATTCATAGCATGAAATCAGAGTCTCGTAGTTCTATTCTTTTGGAAACTATTTTTGTATTTTAGTTTGTTTTGAAAACGTGTCAAAAATGCATTTTTAGATTTCTTGTAAAACTTAGAAAGGATTTATTTTGAAAGCAGTGAACTTCTTTGCAAGTTATCTAATTTTCTATATTAAAAACTTGTATTTAAATGCAGTATTGAAATTCAGGAGAGTTATAGAGAAATATAGCTGATGCACTTGAAGAGGAACAATGATTACTTGCTTGCCCCTTTCTCTCTCTAGACTTTCTCTCTCTAGGATTTTCTCTCTCTAAAACTTTCTCTCTCTAAGAATTACTCCCTAACAATTTTGACAGAGTTTCTCCTTACTAAAAACACTATTGAGTGTTGATGATGTTTAAATGAGAGCCTAAGGGTCCTATTTATAGGAAAAATCCCATAAAAAAGCTCTAAAAGAAGCCAGCCGCAGGGGTGCGGCTGGGGCATGCGGTTGGTACGTGCGGCTAGGGCGTGCGGTTGGGGCGTGTGGCTAGGGCGTGCGGTTGGGTCATAACCGTACGGTTGGCAGGTAGTGTGAGAACCCGCGTTCGCGACGCCCCGGGGTCCTCGTGGGAGGCGATTCCGTTTGTTGATTTTGAAATTAGGTTTTGAAAAGAATAAGAGTCGCCAGTTTGTTTTACTAAACAAACAAAAAAGGTTCGTGTAAAAGAGACGTATTTATGGGGTAAATATCCTCTTATACACAATGTATGCGAAACCAGTTGATTCGAAGGTTCGGGGATTAAGTTACGAATCGGGAAGGTGTTAGGCACCCAATTCGCCCTTTCGGTCTCTTGAGTAGGATATGCGTGTGTTATAATTCAGCTCTTGCATGCTATTGCTATTACTTTATAACTTTTCTTGCTTGCCTTAGAAATCGGGATTTTGGGGTTGGGATGAAAACTATGTGTTTCCTAGTTCGCCCATGATTTTTGAAATAAGTGTGTGTGTGTGTGATTTGAAAAAGAGAGTTTGATAATAATAGATGCAATGAAACAAGTGATTTTGTAAAGCATTGGGCTTTTCGGAAACTGATTTAATGTGGAATCTTATATTCGATATATATGAGGCGAGTTGATCGATCGTATACCAAAGTCTATAGATTAAACGGTATAGATGGCACCAGTGCTCTCATAATCGAGTATTTATCACATACACACCGCAATCTATGAGTTAGATTGGATATATAGCGATTATCGATTCCTTCGTATAATAATGCCGCTAATCCGGGCTTTTGAAAAAGTAAGAAATTAATTAATAATACTATTTTAGAATTGGATTAGGGTTTATTATACGCCTTTAGTTTTGAAAACAATTTAAAAAAGGGTTTTGAAAAGCTATCAAGTAATAGAAATTATGCAGACAAGAATATAAATTATAAAACTGACGAATAAATAAAAGAAGAGAGAGAAAATTATACCCGAGCCTTCTTGGAAGGAGAGAATAAGGATCTCTTGGTGTGTACCACGAAATTCCCTTGATTGTTGATGAAAATAATGAATGGAGGGGGGGTCTATTTATAGTTGAAGAAAATACTTGGAGAGCAAGAAAAGAGATTGCAACTAGGACTCTTGGAAATTATCGCGAGACCTTCCCACCGTTGGATCATCCTGATTTTTGGATATGTATTGCCAATATAAGTCTTTTACATCCTGTAAAAATTTGAGGACGATCGGAGTTCGGGAAGGACTCGGTCTCCTTGGCTTGGTACAAAGAGTTTGTTCCCGCGTAGGAAACGTACTTGCATACAACAATCTCGATAATTAAACCTCCAACCGTTGGATTATTCTGATTTTTTGATATGTTTTCCCTCCAAATGTTTTCTAACTTGTGTCCAAATTTGAGGTCGATCATATTTCGGGAAGGCCACTATTTATTTTAATTTGCTACGAAGGACATTTCAACTGGAATTGCTCGGTAGACAAATTGATTCTTGAGGACCCCATGTCCGACAAAGATGAAATTTTAATATGCTCTTCCCCACAATAAGGCCTATCCACTTACCAAACTTTCAAACCATTTTAACTTCGAGAAGACCTCCATTTGACCACCCGAAATAAACTCGCGATTTTCGGAATTGTCGGAGGTCCGACCGTCGGATTTAGCTGATTTTCGAGTATGTTACTCCTTTTGATAATTTCCAACAACTCTCAAAGTTTGAGGATGATCCAAAGTACGTGACTCTCCTTTCACAAATTTCCCGGAGTTTTGACGGTTTTTGATTCCGACAATTTTCGATAATTCTGTGACTCCTCATCCGGGGTCCTTTCGGCTTTCTTCTTTGACCTGTATCACATGAACAAAATACATGTGCATCTAGGAATGCTCGTGCGTGCATGCATGTTTATTTCTTTGAAAATTAGGATTCTTGCGGGGGTCGCAAAATGAGGTGTTCACAGGTAGCCGTACGGTTGGAGGGCTGCGGCCGGCACTCTGAATATGCACATAAACACCTAAAAAACTCAAAATTTCTAACGGGGCGCTGCCTTGCACCCCACGTTCCAGGATTGGTTGTATCAGACTCTCATTGAATTCGAACTTAGATTATTTCCTAACAGTCTTCTATATGCATGATGACTCAGGACTAATATGCAAGATGCTCGTTTTGTATAAAAAAATATATTCACACGAGAGTTGTGGATTGGGGTGTTCACAACTATATTCTAGTTGTCCTCTATGATGCTATGAACCAGGTCTCTCGTCATTTAACCCTGAACCTCAAGGGTTTTTCTTTGTTATGGGAGGTACATATTTCTGCTTCTTATCCTTGCTTTAGTCTTTACATCTTATCCGCTGATTGTTGCTGATATCCTCTGTGTTTTCTTCTTCTTTCAGAGTTGGTTCGTGGCCTACACTCGCCTAGGTCGTGCCCAGGTGGATCTCCTCCTTGAGAACGAGGATCAATTTCCCCTTCTCCGTCTGTTCATAGTGGGGAACTACAGAGCTCTTTATGTATATCGGACCCGGGAGACTGGAGTTGTTGCGGTCCATGACTTGTTGGAGGAGCATGTAAGTATTTTTTAGAGTTTTAAATAAAGAAAATAATAATAATAAAATAGAAATAACTAAATGGGATTTTTTTTTCAGATTGAGTGGGCCCTCTGGGGTGATCTGGGTCTCCACTTTGGGTATGGCCGTGCTTTGACCGCCTTGAGGACCAGGCGGCTGATTAGGGACGAGTACGGCCTCCACTTTTATTTGGGCGAGAGGGTTATCCACCAGCACACACCGGCCCATTGGCCTTGGGTTCCGCTATTTTCACCAGTTCTGATGAGGCAGACGGGTGAGATCGACCCGGTGACAGTGCAGGCTCTGGTGGACGGCCTCAGGTTTCAGACATTTGTAGAGGAGGGGGACTATGCTGCTTTCGCCACCCGTCACTTGATGAGGGAGCGGAAGGGGACTCGAGGATGGGTTTTCTACGAGCGGTATCAGGCGTTGGGTGGCGATCCCAACTATATACAAGGGCAGATCGATTTGGCTAGGACTATCCCGGGACACCTGCCCCCCTCCCTGATCAGAGGGACAACATTCTAAATTCTGATTATTAGGACCCCGAGGGAGAGAGGGGTGTTCCTGCTGCTGTCGAGGGTGGTGGTGTGGATAGACCTGAGGGAGGTGAGGGAGATGGGACGACGGAGGTTCCAAAGCAGCCACCTCAGGCGACGCCCATGGAGGAGCAGCGTTCTGATGCCGAGGGTTTTGAGTTTCTCACTGGTCATTCGGTATCTTTGGGGGTTATATTCAATGATGTTGAGGCTGCTGAGAGAGGGGGAGCGAGCTTTTCTGAGAGATCCTCGGAGTCAGAGGACTTTGGGGCCGATTATAAGTAGTTCAGGCGGACCCCTGCTGCTGCGGTGGCTACTCCTTCTAGCGGAGTCCCGCCTTTGAGGGCGACAGCTATTGCAGATCCTCCAATTGTTCGTACGTATGCCACCTTGACCCCTCTTCCGTCGACGGTCATGGGCCCTCCGGCCCGATCTCTCGGTCTTGGTGGTTCAACTTCTCGGCCTCTTTTGTTTTTGATCCGCGAAGAGGGTGGGTCTACTTCTCCGATAGTCCTGGCGGGTTCATCTGCTCCTCTAGTCGATACCGCCACTTCCCCGGGACATCACCTACGTCAGTGCTGGCCTTCGTCGCTACACAGTGCCTGAGTATCCTCTACCTAAGGATACTTTTGATTACTTAGGCGCTCGCACTGGTGATGAGGTACATACTTCATTTTTCTGTTGATGATCCTTCATATCTGTTTATCTTAACTGTGCTAATTCTCTTTCTTTATGTCTTTTACAACGGGTTAGTGTTTGTGCGGCGGATCTGAGGGCCCTTCATGCCCAGTACATCTACAACTAGAACCTTCTCCAGTTCATCGGTCGATCCCCTGACTTTCTCTCTCGCCCAGACGGAGTCTCGGAGGAGCAGTAGTCGGACTTCCAGGCGCTCATGGTCTTCGGCGATTCGTTCCACGGCTCTTGTTCAGTCAACGGGGCCATCTCATGCTATAATTCCTCCTCCTCAGGACGTTCCGGTGGTTGATCTTACTCCCGAGGAGGGCTCGGGTGACAGTGGGAGCTTGTCAAAGCGCGCTCGATTAGATTAGTTTCTTTTTTCCTGCGCTGTTTTGTTAGTTTGGACAGATATGTAGTTTTATAGACAAAGTTGTTAGTAGTTTTTTAGTTTTTGAAAACTATTTTTGTTGGATTTATGAAACTCTTATTTGTGATGATGGTATGTATACATTTTTTCCTCTTTATGCGTTTGTGACAAAAGGTTTTATATATGAATCGGTAAGTTGTAGGAGTCATACCGTATGATACAGCGGTACTTAGGGTTCATGTAAAAGAATAGAGTGAGCACATTGCATACAAAAGTGGTTCTTTTGGCAAGAATGATTTTACGTGTATAAAAGGTTAAAAACAGGGGACGGAAAATAGGTTTGTCGCGTGACAATCCCTCCTAGATCTGGGTTTGTCGAGCAACAAACAAGTATAGGAACCCTTTTTTTGCTATAAATACGCCCATCTTCCTTCCTTCATCCCCATACTTATTCCCAATGTCTTCTTACCGCACACATTCTGATTTTTCTTATATCGAAGCCCGAGATGCTTTGGTATCTTCTGAGAATGGTTTGAATTTTGGCGCATTCAGCCCTTTAGCGGCATGGCGGCATCATCCTGTAGATTTCTCCTTTTTATTAGGCGCTTCGTATTTCTAGAGTTTTGCGGATCATCTTTTTCGTTTTGGATTAGACAAGCTTTGCTCGACTTACGAAGAGTTTTTCTGGTTGCTGCGCTCTGACACCCGTCTCCTGATGGATGTTCCTATAGAGGAACTCGATCCCCGAGATATGCCGATTACCTTGTTGTCTATTTCCCCAGGGACGTGCGATGGTTTTATTGTTGACGGGCTTCTCGATCTTCACAAAATGGTGAGGTTCTTTCATCGTTATGAAGATAGAGCCTCTTATAGTGTGGGAAGTACTGCGGCGGCCTTGATCTACCTTGTTTCTGATATGCTACTAGTGACAGGCTCTTCCCGTGTTGATCCGACTATTCTGAGTCTGATATATCATGCCAGAAATGGAGAGTCCATAGTGCTTATTATTCTTGCAGAAACTCTGAATGGTTTGGATGATCTCCAAAGGGGGGCTTCACCCTTCTTCAGGGGGAGTTTGCATTTGCTATATATGTGGTTGTTGGAGCGTTTTCGATCGGTGGGTTTCAACGGGGTTCAACTAGACAATCCGACACACTTCGTCCATCATCCCCTCTTTAGTGCTTTGACAATGTCTTCCTCTAATTGGATGGTGTGGTTCTCGGAGAATTTTCTTGCTATTCGATGGAATATCCCTTGGTGGAAGTTGAGGGCAATAGTGTTTATCACAGGTGGTTAGAACTACGTTCGGCTCCAAGGACTCTAGTTTTCCTCTTTTTATCTTCCAGGACGTCTTCTTCGGCAATTCAACGTGCCTTAGAATATCCCTCTTAGTTTGAACAACTTCTCTTCTGAGTCCAAATTTGTAACTTCGCATGTTTCCCTATCGGTGGAGAGAATGTAGCGTGCTCGAATGACTCGACAGTTTAACTATGCTCGTTTTGGTATTACCCGGCCCTTATAGGCTGACATCATCCTCTCTTGCTGGTAGTCTCTGGAAGGGGAGCTGATTGATGACCCCTTTCAAATGGAGTGGTTTCGATTCATGGATACTGGGGCTACTGAGGATAACATTGTCTTAGCGTACCAGATCATTAATTAAGCCTCGAGTTGATTTGGCTACTGAGGACCCTATTTGGCCAACCCCTAGGGATTAGGTTTTTCCGTATGCTTGTCTTTAATAGTCTCTTTGTAACCTTCGGTGTTCTGAACCACCTTAATAATATACGAGGGACTGCTTGTGACAAATAATTTTCTTATGATGTTTAAACCGGGCCTGAAGTCACTTCTCAGGTTGCCTACGTTCTCCGTTTGATTTTCAAAAAACAGAAGTTAAGTTGGGATTCAGGTTTACGTAGTTCTTATCTATACATGATATATCTATTGGTAATATTTCTTCAAACGATCCAGGTTGACTGGTGAATGCAGTTGCTGTCCGTCCAAGTCAGTGAGTATGGCGGCACCCTCTGTATCAATCTCTTTGACGATATACGGCCCAGTCCACTTCTGTCCGAACTTTTCACTCGGATCCCTGGCTTGTTCTCGAATTTCTTTCAACACGATGTCATTTTCATTGATCCCTCGAGTATTTACTTTCTGGTAAATGCTCGAGCAATTCTCTTTTGATACCCTTGATGGTGATACGCGGCTTTCACCCCAAAGTTTGAACCCCAAATATATATGTACATTGCTTCTATATAAAAAAAAATTAAAAAGGATAGAGTATTTGAGGCTGAAAATCTCCTCCATTTGCATTAGGTTTGATCCAGTCATGGAAGATCCTCATATAAAAATAAAAAACATGTGTATATAGTTTGTATAAAAGAATATTTTTTTTGTTTTAATTATATATTTTCATATCATATTTTATATACTCATATGAAAATATTATTAAGACAGTTATTGTTACTGTATCATTCTTCACCTATGAAAAAATTAAATAAATTTTTAATTAGATTAAATAGTTGATAGCCATACTTTTGAATTCTCTTAAATTTACTCAATGGGTTTTGGCACTAAATATATTTTTAAGTTTCAAAATTTAAATTTTTGAAGAATTGGATCAAAATCGAAAGTGTTTTGAATTTTGGAACTTCAAATTTTCCGAGTAATTCATAATTATAAACAGAAATTTGAGTAGTTCTTAATTTGTAACCCGCCAATGGTAAAGAAACTAGGAAAGTATTCCATTCCCCCCCCCCCCCCCCACAATTTCTTTGTCAACCAAGGTTCTATACTTGTGGGGAACACTACCAAAGTTTAAACTCCTAAATGCCCCATATAAATATAGAGAATGTGTCCTTAAAATGTCCCAGAAAAAAACCAGTTAAGTTGCGCGTAAGTTAGTCTGACAAATCTTTACATTTTAAAATAGATGTGGAGCGTCCTTAAAATATCCCAAAAAAGATCAATCAAGCTATGAGTAAGTTAGTTTGATGAACCCTTAGATTTTAAAGTAATAATAATAATTTAGTTAGTTACACAATGGATAATCCATAAATTTGGACACTCCACCGTTTTAGTTAGATACACAACGGATAATCCATAAATTTGGACACTCCACCATTTTTTTGTCAAATTGTAACAGTTGAAACTGAGCCTTCATTCTTTTTCTTCTCAGTCCGTAGTACCCATCAATATTAATAGTTTAGTACTAGCTTGTCAACGTACTTTAAATCAATATTAAATTATTAATAGTTTAATACTAGCTTAATTGTCAACATACATTAATATCAATGAAACCTTAGCATAAATTGCTGAGGATTACTTGAAATAAATGAAAACTACCTCGGCCGATTAATATAAATTAAAAAAAGTTAAAGCGTGGGCTCTAATTAGTTTGGCTGCACAAAATTGTGGATTATTTAGATGTTGAAAAATAGTACCAACTAGACATCGGATATAGCTATGAGCCTGCATGTGTGATGAGGCTAGCATGACGATGCCCGTAAGTCAAAAGACTGCGGACAAATTTAAACTAAAACTAGGATTAGGTCTTAATCAACGACTATTACATATTTATAAAATAGACCAAGAAAACTAACTTAATATTATAGAATCCCAAAAAGTAAATACATGGCCCATAACGATGGATCATGCATCTTCCACGGGGTTGGTTCAATTTTCTTATAGGGGAAGTTGATTGCTGCTTCCTACATTTTATTCTTATGTTATATTTTTAGAATAAGTAGTAATTATTTTATGTTGTTTCATCCTACTTTTGTTTTGGATATATACAATAATAATAATTTTATATATTTAACCCATTTTTTAAAAAAAAATATTGTGTAGGGTATGAACACGTTAATTCTTAAAAATAGACACTAAAAATATAAAATTTAGTTATATACATTTAATCAACACTCTATTCGTTAAGAGCATCTCCAATAGTCTTTTATATTTATGTTTTGTACAAAATTTACAAAATTTGTAAAAAAAATTCATCTTCAACAGTCTTTTAAAAATGGGTTTTGTGTAAATTGAATGTGTAAAATACACTTTCACTTTATACTGCTACGTTAACTTTCTCTTTCTCCATTTTTTTTTACTAAAACTTTAAAATGTACTTACTTTTAATTCAAAATTATATATTTAAAATCTATACATCAAGAGCTCTAAATCAAGATCCATTGTGACTTTAAGATTATGTTTAAAAGAAATTGAAGGAAAAAAAATATAAAATTTGATAAATTAATATCTAACATATGTTGGCATTTTATTGGTTCTTTTAATATTTACACAAGAAGTTATAAAAGTATTATTGGAGAAGGAAAATGATTATCTGACAGACCGTAAGTTTAAATAAAACTTACAATCAATTATTAGCCATATATTCAATTAAGGCTAAACATTACCAAATTTCAACTCATCTTACCTATTGGTGCTAAAAATTGGAAGGGTATTTTAGACTACACAGTCAAATGATTAGATCAAATAATTGATATAATAAATGCAACAAACCAACAAAGTCTAAGATGTATAGAGAAGGTTGGCCTTGTATAAAGATACGGGTTAGTCATCCCCTGTGGAATAGAGTTAAGAGCTCGGTTTTCTTTATATTGATGATAAACAAACAACTAATACAAATTCATGGGATTCTTTCTAACTATTCTATCCTCACAATATTACAATAGGAGTATGCTCAAGCTACACGAGTTCTGGCTTCTCTATTGTAGGAGTTCTACTGAGTACTATGAGCTTATATTTCTCTCTTCTCTTCTTGTTATTGAATACTGGATTCTCTCTTGTTGAGTTAATTCTTTGATTCTTAGGTTTGTCTAGTTATTGTTAAGTTGTTGAGAGAGGTAAATGCTTCTTCTACATATATAACTGGGAGAAAATGTGTGGCCAGAGCTCCCAGAGCAGGTCTAGGGCCATGTTTCGATCATCACCAACTCTGACATTGCTTCTCTATGAATTTTGGTGCATTAAATGCAATTGGTGAGCATTTAATGAAGGTGAAAGAGGCTCTATGTGTTCTGCAGAGTAAATGGCGGTCGCCCATATTGTTCTTCAATCAGAGTGGTTGAAAGATAGATCAAGCTCCATATTTCGTTATGCGCGATTAACTCTTGAGCAGGCGTCTAGCATATGGGAGGCTTCACTTTCCCTTTGGTGGTTAAATAAGGCTCCTTCGAGCTCCCTCTGTCTAGATAGGTCTGATCACTAATATGGATAGCCACGTGTCAACTCGTGACTGAAAAAGAAAATTTAGTTCTTAACTTGAACCATTAATTGCCCCTATCATTGCCGTTCAGATAAAAAGAGCTCAATGAGGAGGATAAACTCACAACTCGGAATCAATGTCAGCTCGGAGCTCTGACAGCTCAAGCTATTTACGGCGCAAACTTTCAATGACCATCCTGGGTTGTCAATTTTGAAGGTTTGAATACTTGACTTCAAAAACTCCATTTATTTCCCACTATTTTGCTTTTTAGAGCTCTTCGCTTGGTAGTTACTATTTCGGAGAGATCATGCACATCAGGTCCAGATTTCTTGGAAAATGTGTGAACGTGTGGTAGTGGGTCTGTGAGTGGGTAGTTAAGGCTTGATTTGACGGTTAACTTCTCCCACACACCTTATATAAACCCCTCTTGCTTTATTAGAATTTTCATTTCGTCTTTCTTAAACCCTAAGCACCTTAGAACCCAAAAATCCCAAATTGCTTTATCTTCTTACTAATCTGGCCTACAAACCATCTTCAGATCACTCTTTTAGAAGACTTTCGAGAGTTTCTCTACAGAATTTCATTGAATTCGTTCCATATTTTGCCCATTCTACTTCTCCAGAGACTCTATCTCTTTTTATGGATCATCTTACCGAGCTTGGCTAAAACCTATAAATAGCCACCCAATGGGAGACTGGCTCCTCCTCAGGTGTGGTTTAAAGCGTTGTCTCAACCTCTCAAGCCCCACCGCTTGTCAACACTGTCCGTATACTTAACAACGACCTGAAAGAGGTCACCATTTGCCTTCCCATACCATCGAGAATACTGAGGAGACCATTCGGGTTTACACCAAGTATTTGAGCACTCTGCTCGTCTTCTCCATCCCTTCTACATTCTCTGCACCGGATATTCCTATTTTTAAGAATAAGTATCAAATCCCTGAGTGTGTGAGAATCAAAGCTCCTGGTCCAGACGAGAGGGCTTGCTACTTCTTACCCGGAGAGGTGTGCTTTTACGAGTCCACTTTCGAGCACAGGCTCCACTTCCCAATGGATGACCACCTGAGGGAGCTCTTCGGTCCCTTAGACTTCGCACCCGTGCAAGTCCCCCCCCAAACATGTGGAGCTGTCTGATCGGGTCCATTATAATATTTAGGACCATCTTTGCAGGGAGCCATGAGATTTCAATTGATAAGTTCCTTGCTCTATTCCAGTGTAAAGACAGTGGGGGTAAGAACAGGGGGACTCTCAGCTGCTCTTCCAGGTTGGGAGCTCCTAACCTCATTCATGACCTCCTCTCCAACATTTCTAACTAGAAGAAAAGGTTTTTCTTTGTGTCTGGGACCAATTGGGAGCATGATCCGCGATGCCCTAGCGTGATTGATCTCAAATCTTGGTACACAGATCCCATCTCCGTCCGTAAGCGCTCGAACTCTCGTCCCTTTTTTGTTGTTTTTTTTTATTATTATTATTATCAACCATGTCTGAGTTGTCTGCTGTTTAGTTCTGGTTTTTACAGAGAGGTTTACTCCAGTATCTGACGAGTGAATCGAAGATTCTGAGAGGTTCTTTATGAAGAACTATGCCTCACTCACCATTTCAGAGATGTTGTGGTGCTTCGGTCTGGGTCCCAGGCCCAATAATATGGACTCTACCATCTAGACCGTGGTAGACCTTGAGCTAGGCCTTTCCTGGCACTCACTGACGCGGCCCCATCTACTACAATTGCCAAGGCTTCTAAGGAAGGGTCCACTACTCCCCTAGTGGCTGAGGAGATAGAGGAGGGAGATGATGTGGGGGGGACTTCAGAGGAGGAAGTCTAAGCAATCAGTAGGCGTCTCTTCAAAATGTGCTCCTATGAGCATTGCTCCTCTATGGAAAATTCTCTTCTCGCCCCTACAAGTAAGTTTTCCCTTTCTTGAGCTCTTTTACTATCCACGTGGAGTTATTCTTATTTACTCTGACATGATTTGCTTTACGTGTTACAGATATACCTTTGGAAATTAACCTAAAGAGGGTGATCAAGAGGAAAAGAACTCTTCACAAAAGTCCTCCTGCTGCCATGAAGTCCAAGGCCAGTGAGGGAGTCTTTGTCCCTAACCCCATCCCTCAAATACAAGAAGATACAGCACCAGCTCTTGACCAAGGTGCAGAGGATGAGGGGGTGTCAGCTCGTTTGTGGAGTTGATGACTGGTCCCTTCATAGCTCTCTAGTCTCTAAGTCTGCAAGAGGCAGGGTTGGAGAAGGTCGATGAGCTCCAAGACAAGGATATCCACACCTTTTCACTAGGGAGGACCTCTCTCATCATGACAGCCTATAGGCAAGTGGTTTCTAACGAGGATGATGTACAAAAGCTCGATCCTGTCGAAGCTCAGAAGCAATCTGCCTTCGAAGGCTCGTCCAACTCTGTTACCCCTAGTGCTGACAAAGATGGATCAAGGTTCTTCATCCCTAGGCTAACCTTGCCCTTCTTGGGTGAAGGCATGCTCCAGAATGCAAGTGAGGCAGGGGTTAGCCATGTAGCCGATGAGTACGGTTATCATATGAGTTAAGTAATATTTCTACTATGTTTCATTTTTTGTAGTCTTATCTCCTCTTGCAAGCTCTTAATAAAAATCTGCTATTTTTCAAGCTTTTTCCCGCTTTTACTCCACCCTTCAGATAGCTAAGGAGGGAACCTGTTATTGGCCTCTTTCTGCCGAGCTGGAAAAATACAAAAAGGATCTTCATGAGCTCCAAGTAAATTTCAATAGGGTATTGGTCCGTGCTAATGAGGCAGAGAAATAGTCTACAAGCATGAGGGCCACTCTGGAGGAAGCACAAAGGGCCATTTAGCTCAAGCGCAAGGGGAGAGAAGAGGCCCAAAAACTCATGGAGCTCGAGCGAGAAGGAAAAGAAGAGGCCAGCAATAGTATCAGGGAGCTCCAAACTGAGCTGGCAGCCAAGAAAGAAAAGTTATCCACTGTCTTCCATCAGCATGAGGCCATGAAGAATTAGGTTTCAGAGTTGGAGAAGAATGCCAATGACCTCAAAGACTCTATGCCTTCTGTTTAGCTTCACGATGTGGAGAGCTTTTGTGCTCAAGGGGGACCGCTAGCCAAGATCAATGACGCATACGTGGCTAGCTTTTTCAAATTCCAAGAGCTTGCCTTACAGCAGTCGGATAACCTTGAAGGGCTCGAGTTCCCTTTTGATACATGTGTAACTCTAGAGCTCGAGGCCAAGATGTTAGAGAAGAGAGGAGACGTTATGCCCATTCTTCAGTTGATCAGGGAAGAGGAGCCCGACTTACTACAGATGTGGGAGACTGGGAAGTCTTCACCCTCTGGGGACGATGATGAGGAGTAGTTATAGGATTTCATGCATTCTTTACTTTTGTTTTGTAATAAAAAGTCTAGGACCTATGTACTTGCTCCCCCTTTTTAATGAAATAAATAAAGAAGTTTGCTTCAAAATTTCTATCTTATCTTGCTTAAATTCTTGTCTTTTTCTTTTGTCTAAATTATTATATGAAATGTAATGAGCTCTATTGATACTTTAATGCCCCCACAACATAGAAAAAAGTTAAGCAAAAGTAAGCAAGATAAACAAAATGCCTCAAGAGAGGTCTTTACCGTATCCATGAGAGGTCAATGACCAGTTTGGGGTCGTGGAACTTGTAACACCCCCGTCTTAATCTACAGGATAACACCCGTAATTAAGACCTGGAGTGTCACTAACCCATCTTAGTAGGACTAAGATAGGTAGATAAGAAGAATATAAATTAACCAGGATACATATATTATACAAAGATACACATGGATTATGCATTGATACTATAGTTGTGAGTAGGCATAATGGATATACAAAAATTTACCATATGAACATTCAAAAGAAACATATACAAGTTTCCAGGCTAGCCGTGGCTTCCCGAACCAATATAGCTATTACAAAAATAAACCATAGTATCAGAGGCTCTACTTCGTTCCCGAACCCGTCGTCTCTTTCTCCCCCTAGGACTCATGAGTACCTGTAACAGTTTTTGAAAACGGGGTGAGCTGCAAGCTCAGTAGGGGTGAGTAACGACGAAAGCATCATGCATAGAACATAAACAAGTTTAGAATCATTTATTCAATAAGCAATGCATGAACATGCCAATGCAGGTTACCTCCCTTGTGTCAACCATATAACTACTTTGCCATAATATATCCGTACCACCAGAATAGAACATGGGCCTGCTCACCCGAGAGAATAATTTGATAATAGTCATAAGTTGGCCCATCGGCCCCAGAGAATATCAATAGACCATAATCAATTTGGACCTCAAGTTCGACAATTCTATCATTGCAATAGAATCATCAGTGCCTTACCGTGTCTAGATTTTTGGGCTATACACCGCTGGCTCTAGACAGCCGACGAGTTGCTGCCCTCTGGAGGTTTAGGGATTTTCAACCCAAGGGCACCAGGCCTCACTTATTTTTCATACCAGTAGGCACTAACCAATACATCATCCCTTCACAATTGAAGGGCCACAGTAGAACCATATCAAGATTCATAGCAGGATCTTATCACATTCAAAATAATATCATGATCATAATGAGCTTTTATCACTACATCATCAATATGAGATATACGCCCCATATACGGCCCATACGTCGGGCCATAGGAATAATCCACATATGCTGAGAATCCTCTAACCGTTGGGTTGACACAATGATAATGTGTATGGCATGCAAACATATAACTTCATGCATATACCAAGCAATCTATGCCATATCCACTCAAATCAATCTCATTACATATCCCTTGGTGCGTATAAACCATCAATAATTCTATTTTCCGAAGCAACAACATCCACACCACCAAGAGATACCGTATATGATTCCAATAGCAATTTACAACAAATGTGTATGGCATTGTTTGCCTTAAATCATGCAAATTTAACTATAAAAAAATCATCAAACACCATATATTCCCTTACTCATGAGTTTTCAAACCAACACAAGTCAAATACAATAATTATTAAGCTAGAAAAAAGAGAGAGAGATAAAGGCGATATTCAAAAATCTGTCCGATTAAATCTTAAAATTCCTAGCTCACCTCGATCCCCTCAACGCATAGAATAACTTTTCTTAAGGTTGAATCAAAATTCAAAACGTGATTTTTTGATAAATTATAGAGAGAGAAATATAGAGAAAAACGAGCTCTCAAAGATGGATTAAGAGAGCTGAGAAAATGACTAAGGAACCATCTAGAAAGGATTTTAAACTTTTTTAACTTACATTGTAATAAACAGGCGCATGTTTGTCAAAAACAGACACCTCTTTTACAAAAATAGGCGACTGTTTGCTCCACAGAAAAAAATGGAAAAATTGTTTGTGGCTCGGATTCCAACAGGTGCCTTTTTTCCACAACAGACGCCTATTGTGGATAAAAATTTTATATCAAAATTTAGCTCAAAATCTAACATATGGCTTTGGTTTCACTTCAAAAGGAGTTAAAATGAATTTTTGGTGAATTTCGCAAGTTTGGTCGACTAAATCGGTTTCTACGCGGGAACAATAAATTTTTTTCATACATTACAACTATTTACCATGGGTTCCCATATGAAGCAAACAAAGTAACTCTCAGTACGTTAATATAAACACCAGGTGTTATAGAACTGGTTGTGCTTGGGTCTGTTAGCACGACTGGAACTCTTGTTAACTTTGGTTAAACCTATAAGAGTCACACCCCCTAGACTTTAAACAAGGTTTATTAAGAGTTCGCAAGTCTCAGTTGGACTCCTCAGTGTGTAAAAATGCTCGTTAAGCTAAATAGTTACTACACCGACCTCATTGTGAGAGGAATTGTACAATTCTCAGCAGGCCTGCATTGAGTAACTTTTTGCTTTGTGACTAAACTATATGGTGATAGGATTTTTTTCGAAGTCCTTGGTGTATTAAAAGGAAAAAATTTCTCTTTTGGTTAAGTCTAGAATAGAGTCATGCCCCCTTCTAACTTAGGCAAGTTCTGACAGTTTTCTTATTTGTTACTAGGCCTCTCTAGTTGAAAAATCAGCCTCTTTGTGAGAGGGTTTTTTACAAAGTGTAAGGGTACTCAGTGAGCCATGCACTTATTAAACTAACCTCTTTGTGAGAGTTTTTTTTTACAGAGTGCAAGTGTGTTCAATGAGTTGGGCACTTACTAAGCTGACCTCTTCGTGAGAGGGTTTTTACATAATGCACTTTATAAGTAGCGAAGTACCAAAACAAAGTTTTTCATATACATTTTTCTTGGAAACAACTATTATAAAAGTACAATATATTTCAGCTCAAGGATAGTATCTCTTGAGGTATTCTATATTCTATGGTCTCATGAGCTCCATGCATTCTATAGTCCTCAGATATTGGGTACTAGGTCGGCTGACCTTGGTAACCACATAGGGGCCTTCCCACTTAGCAGTAAGCTTACCATGTTCAGAAATCTTGGTCCCTTGAATGACCTTTCAGAGTACCAAGTTATCAGTGATTAACGCCTTTGGAAGACCAAAACGAGAGATAATGGTTGTGTTTGGTTGCTCACTATTTTTTTCCCCAAAATTTTAAAAACTCAACTCAAAACTAACTCTACTTTCACACTTCCAAAAATTTATTTCACTATATTTTCTCTCTCTAATTTTTTTTAAAACGCCATAACTTTAAATCCAAAAATCAAAAAATAATAAAAAATATATATTTGAAACCTACTCATCGAGATCTATAAAATAAGATCCATTGTGACTATTTTTTGAAATTTTTTATGCGTTTTTTTCATTGGTTGAAAAAAAGTCAAACAAAACCAAATTCACTTTTCAACATAAAAACTCTAACTCAAAACATTCAACCAAACACCAAATTTTTAAAAACTTATCTAGAAAACTTGTCTAGAAACATTAACCAAACACAACCAATGTTTCTCCACACAAAACTCTGGATCTTCATGATGGTGATCGTGGTTAGTGTTTCTGCCTTAGCCCATTTGGTGAAGTAATCAATAGCTACCACTGTAAACTTGGTATGCCCCTTGCCTAAGGAGAAAGGCCTAATTATATCCATGCCCCATTGAGAAAAAGGCCAGGAGCTGTTGACAGGGATCATCAGTTCTACTGGGAATTGTTGGATATTGGTGAACCACTGGCACTTATCACATTTTTTCACGAGCTCCTTGGTATCTTGTAGGATAGTAGGCCAGAAGTAGCCTTATCTTCCAACTTTGAAGGCTAGTGAGCAAGCTGTTGGGTGCCCTCCGCACAACCCTTCGTGAACCTCTAGTAGAGCTGCTTGGGGGTTGGTGAGGATGCAGGTAGAGCAAAAAACATACTTTATCATTTGGATATCGTCTTATTTTTTTGGAGAGCTCATCTCGTGAGGTTGTCCAGAATCGAGTCAGTCTAACACTTGCAGACCTGCACTAGGGCTGTGTCTAGTTCCACGAGTTCATCGATGACTTTTCTTTTCAGGTACTCCATGTGAACACCACTTGGTACCTCTGTGGATGAAGCAAGTTTGGCCAGGCGGTTTGCTTTATTGTTTTGGGCTTGTGAGACCTTGATGAAGACCAAGTTTGAGTACCTCTGAGCCGATGCCTTAGCTTTAGCCAAATAGGCAGCCATATGATCTTCTTTAGCCACATTGTGGACAAGTATTTGGCCAACCACTACTACAAGGGACTACCATTTGTCTTGCCCCCAAATCACTAGCTATTCTCAGTCCTGAAATGATGGCTTCGTATTCAGCCTCGTTGTTGGAGGCTTTGAAGAGGAACTTGAGATCTATCTCCAGGGTGTTGGCCTCATGAGTGATCATCACTAAACCAGCACCAGATGCTTGTAAGTTGGAAGCGCCATCTATGTGAAGTATTCATATAGGAACTTTTGGTTACAAGTTCAATAAAGTAAGACTCGAGGTATTTGGGTCCATAGGTGGGAGCAGTCCTGGTGGCTCAAGGATTAGCTCTTCACTATATGTGAACTCTGCTATGAAATCAGCTACGGCCTGGCCTTTGAATGAGGTCCAAGGCTTGTAATTGATCGCGAACTATCCGAGCTCTATAGCCCAGAAGGCCAATCTCCCAAACTGTTCTGGCTTGTCAAAAATCCTTCGTAACGGTTGGTCTATGAGCACATTAATGGCATGGGCCTAAAATTAAGGCCTCAATTTCCTAGATGTGATGAGGAGGGCGTAGGCCAGTTTTTCCAAGCTTGGGTAATTCAGCTCGGCAGCATGCATGGCTCTACTTGTGTAGTAGACGGGTAATTGTGCCCCTTCCTCATTTCTCATAAGGGTTGAGCTGACTGCTATCTGTGACACTGCCAGGTACAGACTCAGGATTTCCCCTTTCTTTGGTGATCTAAGAAGGGGAGGTGCTCCCAGCTCGCATTCTTCCATATACTCGAAGTCCTTCTTGAGGGCTTTGAAGAAAGGAAGGTGATTACGCTCAGAAACGCGTAATTTATACACCCAAGTGCAAGCGATCAGCTTATAGTATATACTAGAAAGTCCAAGGTTGAACCACAGGGAAGGAAGGTAATTCTATTATTCTAGCTAAGCTTTCAATAGGGGAAAAAATAAAGAAAAGATAATAAAAATTTTATGGAATGGGAAATAATAGAATAAGAAATTAAATTCTAAACTGAAAAGAAGAAAAATAAATAAATAAAGGGTAAAATCGGCAGTAATTAAAACAAGTATCAATAAAATGGGGAAATAGCATTAGGAGTATCCATAGCTACAACATGCCAGATAGTGTGACCGGTCGATTCAAGATACAACTGTGGATGTAGGTTCCTACCAACAATGAATGTCCTTAGCTTACCAATTATTAAATACTAAAGTTCACGAGCATATTATGAGAAGTGAATGACAAGACTCATATAAGTTGCATGTAACTATAGTTTTCAATAAAGGAATTTACGATTTTTTATAGAAAATGATTTTCACTTAGTAATGTTAGTGCGTGATAAAAAAAACTAAATTTAATCAATTCCTATTAATATAAAAAGTTTGACTCATTCTTAAGGTTTGACTGTGCATATGCATGACATACGACAAATCTATTCTTAAAAAAAATCGTCAAAAGCTAAAATTACGGCACCGGTTTTGGAATGACACCAAAACATCGCCCAAAGCTCTCAAATTACTTGGATAACTAACTCATCACAATAGGGGATAAGGACCGTCCTCCATTTTTCCCTATTAGGGTTTTAGTACAAAAATCCATAATTTGAGGTTTTTTGGTTCTTTTGTCGAATAATCAAGAAAAAATCTTAAAAATTCATGTTTTCAATGCATGAAAGGTTACTATATTTTTCAAATTTATTAATTGACCTACAACCCATGAGAAATCAAAGCCACAATAATAATTGAATTAGAATTATGCATTAATCCGTCATGCTTTCACTATGGACCCCTAACTACGAAATTACGCTAGCATGTTAACAAAAACTAAGCAAAACATGATAAATTCAAAAACAAATTGACTAAACATGTTTCTGAAATCTAATCAAATAAGCCTACAAAATTTCACGGCAATTGAAGCTAAGGAACAATTAATAAATAAAAAAAATACGGTTTGAACGAATTTCGGCAATGAAACACACTGGCAAACACGAAATACACCCATTAGTCCTAGAAATTTAGGGATTTGGAAATCCAAAACATTAGGGTTTTGTAGAAAATTTTACAAAGTTCTTTTTGATAGGTGGATCATAAAAAAGGGCCAAAAAACAAAGAAGTTATGATTAAAATACGAAAACACAAATTTGTAAGGTTCTACACGGGATTCTAGTCGAATATTAAAAAAAAAATTATAAATTAAGCATGAATTTCAATCAACAATAACATTCAAACACATAATTAAATAACATACTAAGCATTAATGAACACTAATTGTAAGAAAGTAAGAAAAAAAAAACTTACGGTTATGTAGAATATCAAAAGATGCGATACCAGTTGAGCTGTAGTCAAATTGAAGGAGAAATATTTTATTGTATTAATTAACTTTGTCTCTTCTTCAATACAAGCCAAAAGGAAGAACTGAATAACTCTCTCTCTCATACTCATACAAGCCAAAATCTTCAATACAAGCATGAGTAGAGAGCTGGCTATTTGCCATCTAGACTAAGAACCCCATTTGGTAAATATATGCACGATGAATTTATGTATTCTTTCGTGCTCAAACCCGATCCACTGGCGCACTGATTGTATTTCTGCCATAAATTTATGCTCCGAACTCCGATTGATGCAAGATTTCGCCTAGGTGTAGTTAACTCAGAGCTCTATAACTTCTATTTCTGGAGTTTTCTTTAAATTCTGCACGGATAAATACCAAAATTTATTGGAACATCACCATTGCGAACGATGATGTGCCAAAAAATTGGTACATTGCAGGGCACTATTATATATCTTAGAGAGCATATATTACTACATTTGATGTGCTTTTGGAGCTTTTCAGGTATTTGGAATTAAATCGAGAAGTTTGGGATTGAACGAAAAAATGGTTTTGCGCAAGGCCTAAGTTCAATAATTTTCTAGCACTGATCCGTACGGAATTTAAAGAAAACTCCAGATACGAAAGTTCTATATTTTTTAGTTAGCTACGTGTGGGAGAAAACCTTGTGTCAATCAGAGTTTGGAGCGTAATGTTATGGCCAATGTACGATCAGTGCGCTAATGAAATTAATTCCAGCGGGAATGTTTTAATTTAATGAAGATGTGATTTTTTTTTGTACAATTGCCCAGCCCACTTGCAGCCCATCTCATCTCAACAGCCAGCAACATATAGCAGCCAAATTGGCCAAGCACTTAATAAAGCCCAGCCCCATGCTAATCAATTATTATAAAAGGAAGAGGAGGGTTTGTCTAGAGAAAATACACAGAAGCCTTATTTCTATTTTTTCTTTCTTCCTTTTCGACAAAGCACAGCCACAAGTTATTTACTTTTTCTTCTTTTCTTGCCGTGCACAGTTATTGAGGGATGCAAATTTTTTTCTTTTCTTTCTTTCTTTCTTTTCTTTTCTCTTCTTTTACAGAGAATCGTGGATTGCTATTTTTTTTACTTCTTTTATCGAGCAGGATTAAGGATCAAAACTCTATTTATTTTGAAGTGGATTTGTGTGGATTATTGCAATTCATAATTATTTTCTTCTTCACTAATCTATTTACGCGTACCAAGTAAGTATTTTATTTATTCAATTATGCATTATTTAATTATGTTTTGTGTTTTAATTGCAAGCATGCTAGGCTAGGTTATTTTCTAGGGTTGAGGATGAGTATATTTGATTGATTCCCTTGCATGTATTCATGCCAATTGACTCTACCAATTTAATGTTTTAATGTTAAAGATAATTTTTCCTATTGAATGCCTATCTTAATTGATAAAAATAAAATTGGATTCTCACTATTTTTTGTTTGATTTACCTTATGATTTGTTAAGAGCGGATATAGGGTGTGTTTTGACGGATATAGCGAGTGTTTTGATTTTATACATTTGTTTGGCTGTGGAAGAATTAACACTTGGATTTTATAATTTAATTGGGCTTAATTGGATTTATTTTTTGCATCTAATAGAATCGAGAGACCAAATTAGTGCGAGATAGAGAGTAGAGTTTGATGGGCATGAATACTAGGAACATGATATCAAATATATGACTCTGCCGCCCTAGTATTTTATTAATTGATTATTTCATTAGTATTTTTATTAGTTTATTATTTTATTCGTATTCTTAGTTAATAAATCATCCCAATCAATTTTTAAGCTAGATTAGGAATTAATTATAATTAGTGAGAGAGATAAGTACATTCCATCCATCAAGTCCCAAGGGTTCGACCGCTATCTTGCCTAAGCTATACTAAGTACCGATTCTTGCAATTGCGAGTAATTAAAACATTCACAACAAGTTTTTGGCGCCGTTGCCGGGGACTTGAAAATTCGTTTCTCCACCATCTCACTAATTTAGATTATTTCCTTTTGCTAGTTCCCTAAAAAAAATAAAAAATAAAAAATAAAAAAATTCTTAGGAGTTGAGTAGTGCATGAGCATTGTTTGGAAGCGCGGTGTTAAGAGATTGAATAGGATAGAGAACTTAGAACTCAATCCTTTGTTTGAGGAAGGAGCGATGGCTGATGAACAAGAAGAGGCGAAAACTTTGAAGGAGCTTTTCTCTCCTATCACTACCAACCCACCATCATGCATTGTTTTACCTGCCACTATCGCAAACCATTTCGAGCTTAAACTGCAAGTAATGCAACTTCTTCCAAATTTTCATGGAATTGATCAAGAAGATCCTTACCTCCATATTAAGGATTTTCTAGAAAATTTGCGCCACTTTCAAGTTTTCAAATTTTTCTGATGAGTCAGTTCGCCTACGTTTATTTTCTTTCTCCCTGAAAGGGAAAGCAAAGCCGTGGCTTAATTTGCTACCCTCTAGGTCCATCACTGGTTAGGAGACTTTAGTTTCCAAATTTTTAACTAATTTTTTTCCTATGTCCAAGACAAATGAACTTCGAAGGCGGATATCTAATTTTTGTCAAGAGGATCATGAAATTTTTTATGAATCATGGGAAAGATTTAAGGACCTACTTTTGAGATGTCCTCACCATGGTTTTGAAAAATGGAGACTAGTTCAGTTCTTTTACAATGGGTTACCTCAAACCAATCAAAATATGACTGAGTCAATGAACAATGGAATTTTCCTTAGTCTCATAGAAGACGAAGCTTATAATTTTCTTGAGAACCTCTTCGAGAGCTCTCAGCAATGGGATTTATCTTCTCATAGAAATTCATCAGCTCAAGTTAAGAAACAAGTTAAGAAAGAGGGCATCTATGAGCTATTTGAAAGTGTAGAGACTAGAAGGTAGTTATATAGTCTCTCAAAGAAACTTGAAGCATTAACTCTGCGGTTAGATAGTAATTTTGTCAATCAAATTCAAGCCGAAGGATGTTTTGTGTGTGCTAGCCCTATGCATGCGTCACAAACTTGCCCCTCTATGGTAGGATTCTTTGAATTCACGCCACAGCAAGTAAATGCTATGAATGAATACAAAAAGCAATTTAATATCCCATTCATAGAGACATACAATCTGGGCTAGAGAAATCACCCAAAATTTTTGTGGACACAAGCTCAACCCATACCTAATATGGGTTCCCCATCAGTTAGTGTTCCACGACAGCAGCCACCTCCTGGTTTCCATCCTCCTATTAATTATTATACATCATTCCAACCTGCTCCATCACCCCATGTCACTCCACAATAATTGTCATCTTTGGAGGACACTCTCAAGCAATTCATCCAAGTGACCACCCAAAATAATTAGACTTCAAGCCAACTTTTGCAAGAAGTTAGGAATAACGGCCTCATGAACACTCAAGCCATCATTAGGTTAGAAAGTCAAATGGGTCAAATGGCGAGTCAATTGGGTGAAAGAGAGAAGGGTAAGTTTCCAAGTCAACCAATCCCGAATCCTAAAGGTGTTTCTTTAAGTGGGACCGCTCTTAACCCACCGAATGCACCAACACATGGGTAAGTTCAAGCCATCGCCACACTTAGGCCGGGAAAGGTAATTGACAATAAAGTGAGAATGCCAACTAGCGAGGAGGAAGAGAAAGAATAAGAAGGGCATATTCTAACTGAGGTTGAGTCTTCACCTCAAGTTGTGAATCAAGTTCCTTCTACTAAGCAAGCAAGTGAAGATCTCTCGAATAGGACCTTTGTTCCTAAAGCCCCATTTTCTTATAGGCTAAAATACAATAAGAAAGGTACTCAATTCGAAGAAATCTTGGATGTGTTTAAGCAAGTTTAGATAAACATCCCACTACTTGATGCCATCAGGAAAGTACCTTCTTACGCCAAGTTCCTTAAAGACTTGCTAACTCAAAAAAGGAGGACAAATGTTTCAAAAAAAGCATTCTTAGCTGAACAAGCAAGCTCCATCATTCAATGTAAGATTCCTGTCAAGTATAAGGATCCTGGTTGTCCAACAATTTCATGCAAGATAGGAGATCATCATATTGAGCGAGCTTTGGTAGATATGGGGGCTAGTGTGAATTTACTGCCATATTTTGTTTATGTGCAGTTGCATTTAGGAGAGTTGAAGCCTAGCCAATGATAATCCAACTTGCCGATCTGTCAGTGAAAATTCCAAGGGGTGTCATTGAAGATGTTTTGATTAAGGTAGACACTTTCTACTTTCTAGTATACTTTGTTGTCCTTGATACTGAGCCGTTCAGAACATAAGAGGCTAGATTCCTGTGATTTTAGGGCAACCATTCCCTGCTACATCCAACGCCCTAATCAATTGCAGAAATGGAGTGATGAAAATTTCTTTCGAGAACCTCACTGCTGAGCTGAATGTTTCTTATTTCAGCAAGACCTTAATAGACACAAATGATGATGATTTTAGGCAAGTCAATTTGATTGATAGTCTAGTAGAGGAATTTTTTCTTGCAAACTTGTAAAGAGGACCCATTAGAAGCTTGTTTATCCCACTTCTATTGTGATTTTAACATAGACAAATCTATAAAGCAAGTCAATACATTCTTAGATTCAGTGCCTGCCATGGGTACTCATTCTTTCCAACCAAAGCCAGAGCCTCTCAATCTCTCTTCAGCTCCTCGACTTCCTTCAATCAAAGAACCACAAAAGCTGGACCTAAAGCCCTTACCTGATAATCTGAAGTACGCTTTTCTTGGTCCAGAAGAATCTTTGCCTATTAGCATAGCTTCTAATCTCGATAATGCTCAAGAAAAGCAATTGCTTGAAGTCCTTCACAAGCATAAGGAAGCTATTGGGTGGTTTATCGCAGATTTAAAAGGGATCAGCCCGTCAGTTGTCATGCACAAGATTCACTTAGAGGAGAACTCCAAGCCCTCTCGTGAACCACAAAGGAGGCTGAATCTAGTGATGCATGAAGTAGTTAGGATCGAGGTACTCAAGCTTCTAGACGCGGGTATAATCTACCCGATATCCGATAGTGAGTGGGTAAGCCATGTGCAAGTAGTTCTTAAGAAGTCAGGAATTTCAGTAGTGACCAATGAGCATAATGAGTTAGTTCCATCTCGTGTTCAGACGGGATGGTGTGTTTGTATTGACTACCGGAATGAATTTAATGACTAAGAAGGATCACTTTCCCCTTCCTTACATTGACCAAATGTTGGAAAGGTTAACTGGCCATGCTTACTGTTACTTTTTGGATGGTTACTCCGGCTATAACCAGATTCCAGTGGATCCATCTGATCAAGAGAAGACAACATTCATGTGCCCTTTTGGTACATTCGCCTACAGACGTTTGCCTTTCGGGCTATGCAATGCACCTGCCACCTTTCAGCAGTGTATGATCTATATTTTCTCTGAGATGGTAGAGCGATTCTTAGAGGTTTTCATGGATTATTTTTCTGTGTTTGGGTCTTCTTTTGAGGAATGCTTGGAACACCTAGCTCTAGTCTTAGAGAGGTGTAAAGAGAAGAATCTCGTGCTTAACTGGGAGAAATGCCATTTTATGGTACAAAGAGGAATTGTTCTTGGGCATATCATCTCTAAAAAGATAATTGAAGTGGATAAGGCTAAAGTAGATTTAATCTCCAACCTTTCGCCCCCGCGGACGGTTAAGGAGATTCGCTCATTTTTAGGCCATGCTGGTTTCTATAGGCATTTTATTAAGGATTTTAGCAAGATTGCTAGTCCTTTGTGCAATCTTCTTCCTAAAGACGCTCTATTTGTGTTCGATGAAGCATGCCTAAAAGCCTTCGAGACATTGAAATATGCTCTGACCTCTGCACCCATCATTCGGTCCCCTGACTGGAGCCTTCCATTCGAGATCATGTGTGATGCTTCTGATTATGCAGTTGGGACTATTCTAGGTCAGAGAATTGATAAAGTCCCTCATGTGATTTATTATGCGAGCAGGACTTTGAACGATGCTCAGCTCCATTACTCCACCATGAAAAAGGAGTTGCTAGCAGTCGTAATTGCTCTAGACAAGTTTAGGTCCTATCTCTTAGGATCTAAGGTCCTTGTCTATTCAGATCATGCCACTTTGAAATATCCGCTGTCCAAGAAAGATGCGAAGTCGCGGTTGATTTAGTGGGTCTTGTTGCTACAAGAATTTGATTTGGAGATTAGAAATAAAAAATGAGCTAAAAATGTTGTAGCAGACCACCTCTCTAGACTCATAGTTGAATTCTTTGGTTAATCATTGCCCATAGCTGAGACATTCCCTGATAAGCAGCTTATCATATTTCCCAATCACTTTGGTATGCGGACATCGTTAACTATCTTGTCACACATGAAATGCCAAATCATTGGTCGAAACAAGATAAGTACAAATTCTTGTCCGAGGTAAAGTACTTTTACTGGGACGATCCCTATCTCTTCAAGTACTGTCCCGATCAGGTAATTAGGAGATGTGTTCCTGAGGATGATCAAATACAAGTTCTCTCCTTTTGCCATGATCAACAATGTGGAGGCCCTTTTAGTGGAAAGAAAACCGTTACTAAGGTTTTGCAATGCGGATTTTATTGGTCTTCCTTATTTCGTGATGCCCATACCTATTGTGTCGCTTGTGAGAGATGCCAAAAGTTAGGTAGTCTTATGCGCCGAAGTGTGATGCCCCTCAATCCAATTCTGATAGTAGAGATCTTTGATGTATGGGGGGATAGACTTTATGGGACCCTTTCCTAACTCTTTTGGTAATCTATATATCTTAGTAGCCGTTGATTATGTGTCAAAATGGGTCGAGGCTATTGCGTGCATAACAAATGACCAGAAAGTGGTGGTCCTATTTTTTAAAGAGAATATTCTTGCATGTTTTGGTACACCTCGCCCTATCATTAGTGACGGGGGGTCGCATTTTTGCAATAGGCCATTTGAGGGTCTAATGAAGAAGTATGGAGTGATTCATAAAGTATCGACTGCGTACCATCCACAAACTAGTGGACAGGCTAAAATTTCGAATAGGGAGATCAATCATATCTTAAAAAAGATGGTAAATCCTAATAAGAAGAACTGGTCAGTCCGACTGACAGATGCTTCATGGGCATATCGTACTGCATACAAAACTCCTATTGAAATTTCGCCCTACCTTTTGGTGTATGGAAAGGCATGTCACCTGCCTGTTAAGTTGGAGCATAGAGCTTTTTGGGCTGTTAGACATCTTAATTTTGATGTTGAGGAGGCAGGAACTCATAGAAAGCTCCAAATTGCTAAGCTGGAAGAAATAAGGAATGATGCTTATGATTGTGCAAACTCGTACAAAGAAAGGATGAAAAGGGTGCATGATCAGACGATTCTTAGGAAATCCTTTCACCCTGGCCAGAAAGTCCTTTATAATTCTCGTCTGCATCTTGATGCGCCAAAGAATTGGAATAATTTATTATGTTAATTTGTAATTTAAAGAGCATATATTATTACTAATATTTATATTTTTAATGTTTTTCAGGTGTTAGAAAAGATTTGAAGAAGATAGAAAAAAATAAAGAAATTAAAACAAATGAAGACACCTAAAAGTGTGCAATACTTTTGGATACATAACTTTTTACTCGAAACTCCAAACAATGCGATTCTTGAGCCTAAATTGAAGAGAGTTTCGAGAGCCACAACTTTGCAGTCCAGCACTTTTTCAAATTCAGCCATCTCGGAGTCCGAAATTACAATGCAAGTACAGCAGTAAAATATGACGAAAATTCAATGTATTCAATTATGGGCCCATTCATAGGTTTTCTATTAATATTAAAAAGCCCAGCACCAAGTTTAATTAATGAGCAGTCCACTGCCTTTAAAGATGTAAAGCCCAAAAACCTATTATCTAAGGGGGTGTTTGTTTGGGCATCTGAAATCTGAAAACTTTGAGTTTTCAGATTTTAGTGGTACAAGGTTGTTTGTTTAAAAAAAAAATTAAGTGCTAAGCCACTTAAATCTGAATTTTTTGATCCAAAGTTTTAAGTGGCAATATTGCCACTGAAATCTGAAAACTCAACCCATTTAATTGTGAAATACCAATTTGCTCCTTCATTCTTCTCTTTAAACGAAGCCCATCCACATCTGCTTCTCCTTCTCACCCAAATTGTTTCACTGTTTGAAGCAGGAGAGGAAGAGGGAGAGGGAGAGGGAGATTTGAAGCAGGAGAAAATAAGAAGAAGAAGAAGAAGAAGAAAGGATAGATAGCAGGAACATAGGAAAAACAGGGAAGAGGGGGAGAGAAATCCGAAGCAGTGAAGGAAGAAGAAACAGAAAAGGAGAAAAGAGAAACAAAGAATGCAAGTAGAGAGAGAGATGGAGAGAAACCGAAAGCAACAAAGAAGAGAGAAGAAAGAGACGTGCATCAAAGTTGCATAAAGGAGAGAAATGCAGCAAGAAGAAGACGGCTTCCCTTTATCAAAGTCTACTGAAAACATTGAAATGCAAACAAACAACATTAAACCATGTCATCTAAATAAAGTAAGGGCAAAATTGTCATATTAAAAAAATTAGTTTTTAGATGTATTATATTCAAATAAATAATATTTTTTCAGATACAGTTTTCAGAAGTAAACAAACAGCTTTTTCAGTTTCAGTTTTCAGTTTTCAGTTCAGTTTTCAGTTTTCAGTTTTCAGATGTTTTATCAAACGCCACCTAAGTCTAAGCCCAAATCCATTTAAATTATCTAAAGCCCATTAGAAATATCCCAAAAGCCAAGCACACAATTATAAGTAGCAGTCATCATGGACAAGAGCAGCAGCCAGTAGCAGGCCGTGCATTATTCTTCTCCTCTCCTCTCTTTTCTTTAATTTTCTTTTGTTCCTTTTTACTTTGAAGTTTTGAGGATTGAAGACTTTATATTATTTTTTATTAATGCCAAGTAAGTTTTCTTTTAATTCTATTTGTTATTTAATTGTTATCATGCTAGGGTAAATTTGTGCTAGGATTAGGATGATTATATTTAATTGATTCCCTTGTACGTATTCATGCCAATTGACTCTATCAATTTAATGCTTTAATGTTAAATAAAATTTTTCCTATTGGATGCCCGTTTTAATTGATAAAAATAAAGTTGGATTCTCATTATTTTTTGTTGGATTCACCTTATGATTTGTTAAGAGCGGATATAGGGTGTGTTTTGACGGATATAGTCAGTGTTTTGATTTTATACATTAGTTTGGCTGTGGAAGAATTATAATTAGATTTTATAAATTAATTGGACTTTAATGATTTTATTTTCCGCATCTAATAGAGTCGAGAGACCAAATTAGTGCGAGATAAGAGAAGAGTTTGTGTGCATGAATACTAAGGAAGATGATATTAAATATATGATTCCAAAACCCTAGTCAATTAATTCATTAATTTTATTATCTTGCTTTGTATTAATTAATTTAGTTTACTTGCTTACTTTATTTTATTTGATTTATTTTATTAGTTTGATTCTCATCAATTATTCTTGGCTAGATTAGGGATTAGTGAAATATTAACAAGACAAAATTTAAAACATACTGTTTGATTCTCTGTGGGATCGACCTCGATTATACGCTATATTATAAATTGATTCGTGCGCTTGCGAGTATTAAAATTTATCACAACACATCTGTTCCCAGGTAAGTTGAAATCCAAATGGTCCGGTCCGTTCATAGTCCAGCAAGTTTATCCTCATGAGGCCATTGAGATTCAGAATCCCAAAGAGGGTAGTGTGTTTAAAGTGAATGGCCATCGTTTGAAACCATTTTTAGAGTTAGAAAACCCAAAAGTTGAAGCTAAGCTTCTGGAGGATCCCGTTTATCGGGATTGATTTTTTTAGGCCATGATTCATGTACATTATTATGTATAATATTGTATATTTGGATTTTCTATTTTGCTTTTCTTTGTTCTATTTCTAACAAAAGTGCAGGTTTATCTGTTTCGTTGAGCTTCATTGTTTTCAGGTGATATCATTTCCTTTCTTATTTACTTGTCTTTATACATTGAGGACAATGTAAGATTCTAGTTGGGGTGGGATTTAATTGCCTTATCATTTCACGCACTTCACATGTTGCACTTTGTTATAAATTGAACAAACTTTTTTTTAAAAAATAAATAATAATAATAATAAAAAATGCAATGGTTCTTGGATTGATATTAAGTTTCCCTTTGTCTAGCCGGTGTGATAACGATGACGCATTCGTCTTAATACTTTACATGTGCATGCTTAGTTCTCCTACTATCATTATTAAGGGAAATTTCATAATTTTCAATCATCATTATATTTGAGTACATATGACAATTTATGCATGATTAGATAGAAGAGTGAACATAACTAGAATTTCCTAAAGAACATAAATGTGGAGACTAAATAACCCGTGAGTATTTGAGCCAATCTTCATATTTGAGGGTTTTTACATCAACTCTTAATTTTTGAAAAGTGTATCTCGTTCAGTAGTTTCATTATTCTTTGTTTTAATTGAACACTAGAAAAGTACGTTTATGAAATGCAATTCTTTTAAGGATTCTTGATATTACTTGAACTGAAGAACATTAAACCTTAGGAAGTGATTTTGGCCGTCTTTGGCAGCCTCAATATAGCCTAATCCTACCCTTACATATGTACCGCTATGAAAGAGATATGTCCTAGGACTATTCATAGATTATGATTTGTACTTGGATATCTTATGCTTATTGTTATTAATAAAGTTTGTTTATTTTACTTTATAATCTCTTGTAAATAATATTTATTAATACTAGTTCATCAAGTACGTGACTAGATTGTGGGATGCTAGTAATGTAATAATAATATTGTTTAGATGCCCCTAATCATGTATCAATAACCTAGGATCACATTGATATAATGATTAGAGTATGGGTCAGCTGATGACTATGTTCCACAAGTCATGGATATGGAGATATCAAGCTGAACATACTGATACTTGTTAGGGAACAAAGTATTGGACTGACCTGCTTTGGGGACACTGCGAGGAGTGTTATATAATGTCATCAGTGATGTTCCCCATTTGTGATATCGTATTATCCTCAGACCTGAGATCGCCATGGTTACCAACATAGGGATTAGCATGTCAGGCATTATCAAACGTTGCTCTTGACCGAGTAATTATAAAGATGATGACCGAGCATACTATGAACTATGTAGAGGTATGTGGTTGATCAAGATGGGATTTGTCACTCTCATATATTGAGAGAGATATCGTTGGGCCCCTTGATAAGTGTAATTAATATTTGCATGGTCATGCACAAATGAGATGTCATTTGTTTTGGATTAATTATACTTAGAGATCAAGAAATAAAGATTGAACTATACAAGAATGACACTTGCCTAGTCTTGTGTTCAATCTAGATATCGATTGACAAAAGGAGTTAATGTGTGAAATATCAATTTAAGGTTGTGTCGTTTTTGACCTTTATACCCTTTGGATAATAGTAATGTTTTACTAGAAACCGCTTACTGTTCGTATAATAAAACGGGTTTTAATTGTACGGCCAAAGAGTGTAAAACCTACAGGGTCGCACACCAAAACGAGTTGGATCAAAACGAATTAAAACGGGCCAAGTTGGACTTGGGCCCAGTTCGTTTGTTGCTTAGGGTTCTCACTAGGGTTCCCTTATAAAAGGGAACCTTTGTTCTTCTTGGCTGTCAACGAAATTGAGAGAGGCAAGAAAATTCGAAATAGCAGAGAGAACCCTAGAGGGCGCTAGTACACCAAGCAAGATCTCATCTCGTTCGTGTGTGCATACCGTAGAGGCGTCGTGTTTTCTACGCTAAGGACGACAACAACAGAAGGATCAGATCCATCCTGTTCGTTTCATTGACATCAAATCTCGATTAAGGTATGTCATCTGTCGATTTTATTGAACTGCATAGATCATAGGATTCAATGATTAGTGCGTAAATTAGTGTATGCGATGCATGATTACTGCCCTAATTTACTAACACGCTAGTCACCCCTTTGAGCCTTATTTATAGCATTTCTTTGGTAGCCCAATATCCTTACCCTACTCCAATTAGGAGTGTAAACCATATTTATAGCCTACCATTTTATCTAAGAATATGTTGAGATTATCTATTCTATGTACGAGCAATAGTGAAAAGTGAGCTTGAAAAGAAAAAAAATGAATGAAAAAAAAAGAAGAAGAGAAAAATGATGAAAAATAAATGAAACAAAAAAACGAAAAAAAAGTGATGAAATCTACTTAAAAATATCAATGTGAAAAATTTGTATGAGAAAGGAGATGTGATAAGGAAAAAGGAAAATAAGAAGCAAAAGAAAAGCTCATATGAAGTAAAATTTAGCCCGGAATGTTAATTTTATATCTCAATGTATTTCTTAAATCTTTGAATCCCCTTTTTTCCCCTTCATTTGATTAGCCTTGCCCAAAGCCTTGTGTTACAACCCGAAAAAAGTCCTAAAGATTATTTGGAAAATGGTTTTGAGGTAAGAGTGGTGGAGGGGATCCATTTATGCATTTTGCTTTTCTAGTAGGATTTATCCATTCATGAGACTCATTTTCTTTCATTTACAGCGCTTTTCATATATACATGTGAGAGGCATTTGAATTTGAATACATTTACTCTTTATCGCCTGCATTTAATGAGAGCAATTATGCCATATTCTTGAGTGTTTCATTTGTGGAGTGTATGTCATGTGAGGAGTTGAGTCGAAGCATAGTTTGGATAAGATTTGAAAGCTTTGCTTATTTAGAATGATGTTATGTTATTGTCAATTCACACACATGATGAGATTGGAGAGAAAGAAATATTCTTATCAATCTTGCTAGTTTGAGAACTTTGATATTGCACATGTGTCACATTTATTAGCTTGTGGGTGTTTTGATGTCTTTGTTGAGTTAATTACATTGGTGAAAGAAGGGGAATAATTTTTATAAAGAACTGTTGCATTTGAATTTTGTTAGTATATTCACTGCAAACCATCACAAGACTTCACTCGTCCTCTTGGGGGAACCTTGGGGTTAATAAAAGAATTTATTTTCAGACTTTTGATTTGCTCGAGGCCTAGCAAAGTATAAGTTGAGGGGAATTTGATGTGCCAAAAAATTGGTACATTGTAAGGCACTATTATACATCTTAGAGAGCATATATTACTACATTTGATGTGTTTTTGGAGCTTTTCAGATATTTGGAATTAAATCGAGAAGTTTGCGATTGAAGGAAAAAATGGCTGCGCGCAAGGCCTGAGTTCAATAACTTTCTGGCACTAATCCGTACGGAATTTGAAGAAAACTCCAGTGACAAAAGTTCTATATTTTTTAGTTAGCTACGCGTGGGAGAAAACCTTGCATCAATCGGAGTTCGGAGCCTAATGTTATGGCCAATGTACGATCAGTGCGCTAATGGAATTAATTCCAGCGGGAATGTTTTAATTTAATGAAGATGTGATTTTTTTAATACAATTGCCCAGCCCACTTGCAGCTCATCTCATCTCAACAGCCAGCAATCTATAGCAACCAAATGGGCCAAGCACTTAATACCCAGCCCCATGCTAATCAATTATTATAAAAGGAAGAGGAGGGTTTGTCGAGAGAAAACACACAGAAGCCTTATTTCTATTTTTTCTTTCTTCCTTTTCGACAAAGCACAGCCGCAAGTTGTTTTCTTTTTTTCTTTTCTTGCCGTGCACAGTTATCGAGGGCTGCAAATTTTTTTCTTTTCTTTCTTTCTTTCTTTCTTTCTTTTCTTTTCTCTTCTTTTACAGAGAATCGTGGATTGCTATTTTTTTTACTTCTTTTATTGAGCAAGATTAAGGATCAAAACGCTATTTATTTTGAAGTGGATTTGTGTGGATTATTGCAATTCATATTTATTTTCTTCTTCACTAATCTATTTACGCGTACCAAGTAAGTATTTTATTTATTTAATTATGCATTATTTAATTATGTTTTGTGTTTTAATTGCAAGCATACTAGGCTAGGTTGTTTTCTAGGGTTGAGGATGAGTATATTTGATTGATTCCCTTGCACGTATTCATGCCAATTGACTCTACCAATTTAATGTTTTAATGTTAAAGATAATTTTTTCTATTGAATACCTATTTTAATTGATAAAAATAAAATTGGATTCTCACTATTTTTTGTTTGATTTACCTTATGATTTGTCAAGAGTGGATATAGGGTGTGTTTTGACAGATATAGCGAGTGTTTTGATTTTATACATTTGTTTGGCTGTGAAAGAATTAACACTTGGATTTTATAATTTAATTGGGCTTAATTGAATTTATTTTTCGCATCTAATAGAGTCGAGAGACCAAATTAGTGCGAGACAGAGAGTAGAGTTTGCTGAGCATGAATACTAGGAACATGACATCAAATATATGACTCCGCCACCCTAGTATTTTATTAATTGATTATTTCATTAGTATTTTTATTAGTTTATTATTTTATTCGTATTCTTAGTTAATAAATCATCCCAATCAATTTTTAAGTTAGATTAGGAATTAATTAGAATTAGTGAGAGAGATACGTACATTCCATCCATCAAGTCCCTAGGGTTCAACCTTGCTCTTGCCTAAGCTATACTAAGTACCGATTCATACACTTGCGAGTAATTAAAACATTCACAACAAATGGTGAATCTTATCTTCATTCGAAAATTTCTTGGTTTGATTCAAATGACTCTTCGTTACTTAAGATTGTTCTGTTGGCTTCTTTTAGTCTCTTCCATTCACTCCCTTCATGCTTAAGCTTGGGATTTGCTTTCTGTTCACCTCTTGAACTTAATTTAGCTCCAAATTTGATCGGCAATGACTAATTTTGAGAAAATTTACTTCTGAATTTGTTCTTCTTCATATTTAACCTGTAAAAAGGGTGCAATGCACTAGAAACAAACATATTATCCTATTTTATGATTAAAACTCAATTCTTAACAATTTAGGATAATTAGAATCAAATTCATGCATATTAAGCCATCTAAATATGTATAGAAATGCAATATTTTGGCTTAATCAGATGGCACTTATCAATTGCCTTTGAAATAAATCTGTTCAGAGCTGTCACCCTTCCTGCTAGACTTTAAACCTCTTTCGGCTTGGTCGAAGATCTCATGTTGATTGGAGCTTTAAACTTCTCAGGATTAGCTTCGATTCTCCTTTGAGTCACCATGAAGTCGATAAACTTCCCCCCGTTTACTCCAAAAGCATATTTAGCTGGGTTAAGGGACATGTCATTTTGCCTAAGTATGGCGAAGGCCTTATTGCGGTCGGCCACATGGCTAGAGGCCTTGAGACTTTTGACCAGTATGTCCTCAACATATACTTCCATGTTTCGGCCAATCTGATCCTTGAATAGTGTGCTCATGACCCTTTGGTAAGTAGCTTCGGCGTTCCTGACGCCAAACGGCACAACCGTATAGCAGTAAGTGCCCTTATTGGTGATGAATGAAAACTTTTCTTCATCCTCAAAAGTCATTCTAACCTGATTATAGCCATAATAGGAGTCCATGAAGCTTAACATTTCGTGGCCCGTGGTTGCATCTACGAGTTGGTCGATCTTCGGGAGTGGGAAGCTATCTTTTGCGCATGCCTTATTAAGGTCCTTGAGGTTAATACACATTCTCCACTTCCCACTATGCTTCTTCACGAGCACCACATTAGAAATCCACTTTGGGTAGTAGACCTGCCGAATGAAGCCAGCTCGGAGGAGTTTCTGGACTTTTTCTTTGGCGATCAAATTCCTTTCAGCTATAAAGTATCTTTTGTTCTGCTTATCGGGTTTGAAAGTTGGGTCGGTGTTCAGGCTGTGCACTATAACCTCTGGATTCAGCCCCTTCATATCATCATGGGACCAAGAAAATATATCAGAATTAGCCCAAAGGCATTGGGAGAGCTCCTTTTTGACTTCTGAGCTGAGCTGATTGCTAATCTTTAGGATTATGTTAGGCTGCAGCGGGTCCAAGAGCAATGCCTCTAGGTCCTCCACTGGCTTGCCTTTGAGATTTTTCTCTTTGTCTCGAGGGTTTAGAGTATCTATCTCCCACTTTTCTAAGTCGCGAGGCTCTTCTGTGTTGGCCAATACCTCTCGAGCTCTACAACTACGATATCGGAGGTTTTGACTTTTTTAGGGCTCTAAACTGGTAACACCATGCTTCCACTTGGTTTCCTTTGATCTCCCCGACCCTGTGGGGGATTGGGAACCTCATGGTCAAACTACAAGTCGAAATAGCAGGCCTGCTTTGGTTCAGAGTACCCCTACCTATGTTGGCATTGTAGTGGGGAGCTTTGTTTAAAATCAGGAATTCCGCGATGGTGGTGACTTGCTTCAGAGCTGTTCCAAGGGTTACTGTGAGCTTGATAGTTCCCAGGGATTTAGTCTTTTTTCCAGAGAAACCAACTAACATGACTGTTAAAGGGTCAAGTGCTAGGTGGTGAGATCCATGGCCTTGAAGGCGCTATAGTATATGAGGTTGGAGGTAGCCCCATTATTTATAAGAATTTGGTGGACATTGTGATTTTCCACCATTGCTGTTACCACTAAAGGATCATCGTGTGGATACACCACTCCATTCATCTCCTCATCAGTCAAAGTGATCTCCTTGACCTCATACTTCACCATTTTTGTTAGCCTAAAGTTGAAGTACTCTGCCTCCGAGCTCGAGGACTTGGCTTTTCTAATGTAGGCCTTTCTAGACCTGTTGTTATTTCTAGAGTAGGACGAGCCCCCTTCGATCATGAAATTTTCATTCTCGTGCTCATTTCCCTTTACTTTAGGGGGGACTTCATTTTTCTGGCCCACATATTGGCGGAGTTGTCCCCTTTGGATGAGATTTTTGATTTCTTCTTTTAGTTTCCAGCAATTGTCGGTCTCATACCCATGGTCTTTGTGGTATCGGTAGTACTTGGTCGTGTCCCTTTTCTTTTTAGAGGTCTTCATCTTTTGAGCTTTTGGGATCTGACATGGTTCTAACTGAGCATAGACTTCACCTAAAAGAGCTGTTAGAGGAGTGAACTGCTTGCAAGCTGTGCCCTCATTTGGTTTAGACTTGTTCGATTTTTTCTTACCCAGTCAAATGATCGAATCAAATAATTGATATAAGAAATGCAACAAGCCAACATAATCAAAGATGTATATATGAGGTTGGCCTCATATGAAGATACAGGCTCATCATCCTCTGTGGAATATAGCTATGAGCTCAGTTTTCTTTATATTGATGATAAACAAACAACTATTACAAACTCACGGGAGTTTTTCTCACTATTTTATCCTCACAATATTACAATAAGAGTATGCTGAAACTACACGAGTTCAAGCCTCTCTATTTTAGGAGCTATACTGGGTACTATGAGCTTCTATTTCTCTCTTGTCTTCTTGCTATTGAATGCTAGATTCTCTCTTATTAAGTTAATTCTCTGGTTCTTAGGTTTGTCTGGTTGTTGTTAGGTTTTTAAGAGAAGTAAATGTTTTTTCTATATATATGACTAGGAGGAAACGTGTGGCCAGATGATGTGCTAAGAAATTCGTACATTTTAAGGCACTAATATACACTTTGTGGAGCATATATTATTACATTTGTTGTGTTTTTGGAGGTTTTCAGGTGTTTGGAATTAAATTGAGAAGTTTTTAATTGAAGAGAAAAAAATGGCTGCGCGCAAGGCCAGTGTTCAAGAAATTTCTGGCATTAATCCGTAAGGAATTTGAAGAAAACTCCAATACAAAAGTTCTATACCTTTGGGTTAGCTACGCGTGGGCGAAAACCTTACGTCAATCGGAGTTCGGAGTGCAAAGTTATGGCTAATGTACGATCAGTGTGATGAAAAATTAATTCCAACGGGAATATGTTAATTTAATGAATATGTGTTTTTTTTATAATTGGCCCAGCCCACTTGCAGCCCATCTCATCTTAGAAGCTGGCCCAGTAAGCTACCCAATTCTTAAGCCCATAAGCCAAGTCCAAGCCCATTAATTAATTGAATGCCCAGCCTATTTGATGAAAGCCTAAGCCATCATCTCCATTATAAATAACAGCCACAACAATTAAATTGAAGGCGGCCTTTACTTTTATTTTTTTCCTTTCTTTTCTTTCTTGATTTTCGATAAACAGCAACAGCCACAAGTTTTTATTTTTTTCTTCTTCTTGGCACGGTTTTCAAGAGAGCATTAGGAGCTAAATTTTATTTATTTTGATGTGGATTTTTGCGGAGGATTACATTCAGATTTATTCTTCTTCTTTAATTTATTTGCGCGTACCAAGTAAGTATTTAATTTATTTAATTATGCATTATATAATTATATATTGTGTTTTAATTACAAGCATGCTAGGGTAGGTTATTTGTGCTAGGGTTGATGATGAGTATATTTGATTAATTCCCTTGCACGTATTCATGCCAATTGACTCTACCAATTTAATGCTTTAATGCTAAAAATATTTTTTTCTATTGAATGCCTATTTTAATTGATAAAAATAAAATTTGATTCTCATTATTTTTTAATGGATTGACCTTATGATTTGTTAAAAGCGGATATAGGGTGTGTTTTGACGGATATAGTGAGCATTTTGATTTTATACATATGTTTGGCTGTGGAAGAATTAATAATTGGATTCTAAAATTTAATTGGGATTAATTGAATTAATTTTCCGCATCTAATAGAGTTGATAAACCAAATTAGTGCGAGACAGAGAGTAGAGTTTGCTGAGCATGAATACTAGGAACATGATATCAAATATATGAATCCGCCACCCTAGTATTTTATTTATTGATTATTTCTTTAGTATTTTATTAATTTATTCATATTTTCAGTTGATAAATCACCCCATTTAATTTTTAAGCTAGATTAGGATGTAATTATAATTAGTGAGTGAAATACGTACGTTCCATCCGTCAAGTCCCTAGGATTCGATCTCGCTCTTGCCTAAGTTATACTAGTATCCGATTCGTGCACTTGCGAGTATATAAAACATTCACAACACCAGAGCTCCCAGAGAGGTCCGGGGCCATGCTTCTCCATCAATTCTGGTGCATTAAATGCAGTTGGTGTGTATTTAATGAAGGTGAAGGAGGTTTTGCGTTTTCTGCAGTGTAGATAGCAGTCGCCCATACCGTTCGTCAACAACTCTATCAGAGTGGTTGAACGATAGAGCTCCAGAGCTAGAGCTCTGTATTTCGTTGTGCGCAATTGACTCTTGAGCAAGCGTCCAGCATATGGGAGGCTTCACTTTCCTTTTACTGGTCAAACAGGGCTCCTCCGAGCCCCCTCTATCTAAATAGGTTTAGTCGCTAATATGGATAGCCACGTGTCTGCTCATGACTGGAGAGAGCAAATTTAGTTCTTAACTTGCACCATTAATTGCCCCATATCTTTGTCGTTTAGCTCAGAAAAGCTCAATGGGGAGAATAAACTCATAACTCGAAATCAATGTCAACTCGGAGCTCTGACAGCTCGAGCTGTTTATGGCGCAAACTTTCAACGACCATCATGGGTTGTCGATTTTGAAGGGTTAAATACTTGACTTCAAAAACTTCATTTATTTCCCACTATTTTATCTTTACTTATTTCTTTAAGTTTCTCTTATTTAGCTAATAGAATGTTGTCCCACAATATTAACTATAATTAAGGGTGTTTTCGGTAGAGATTGGGGTACCCCAAACCTTCCCCAAACTTTATAGTTCGGTTTCGGTTGCCATACCTATGTAACCCAAACCTTCCCCAAATTATTCGATTTCGGTCCGGTTCGGTCTTATTCGGTTTTTATAAAAGCCAACGACTTTCGCATAAATTTAGTAAAGCTAAGATAGTTTTCCATTTCATCGATCGGCTAAAACATGGGCAAAAAGTTATGCGACCCTACTTTTCATTTAAGAAGGTTACTATGAGGACACATTTGTTATGATAGTTTGATTATTGTTGAGAATTTGTTTCTTCTATGTACACTATTAATACGTTCTCCTCTTTTCATTCTATGTATATTATCCTCCTCCTAACGTGCAATTTTGATCATGATCTTTGGTTGTTATTCACATCGTATCATAATTATCTTCCAAAAACATTGGTTACATTAATACGTTCTCCACTTTTCATTAACAATTTTTTTTAAAAAAAGATTCGGTTTTTTCTATCCAATTAAGGGTACCCGAACCCCGAACTTAAATCGACCCGAATCAATCGGTTTCGGTTTCAGGTTTTTTTTGTTCAGAAAATTTTGGATCACAACGGATCGGTTCGGTTCGTTCGTTCGGATTTCTACTAACACCCCTAACTATAATACCTTTCATTATTTACAGCCACAAAGGGAACCCTTCTTGAACTCGGAAGGGGAAGTTAGAAGATCCGTGAAAATGAGGTTAAATTTCTATATCTTTTAAAGTCCTACCAACATTTCCTTTTTAGTAAGCTCCTCAACAAAATATAAATGTTTTAAACATCAATTGAACTATTGTATTAAAAACAAACTTTATAATAATTAAAAATTTATGAAGTGTTTGAAGTTTTTGTTTCTAATATTTCCTTGTTGCGAGTTATAATAGTAATTAATTGTAAAGCCAAAAATTCATAATTAATGAATATTCCATTTATTGAGATTATTCTCTTTATGTTGTAGCAATATAGATATGCTAAAAATGGATACAAGAAATAATTCACGTAAAACATATTACCTTTGAAAAACAGAATCAAATCATTGTCAGTGATTGCTACCCATTACTAGACCATTGCTAATCACCAAAAACCTTGCTGGAGCTCTGACAATGATTGTTGAAAAATGTCATTAACAAAAATAAGGCCAAATTGCACTTTACCCCTTGAACTATTACCCTAGTAGTACTTTGCCGTATGAACTATCAATTTCACTAATTTTTACCACAAACTATTAAATTTGTTGCACTTTGCCATATTTCTCTGACAGGGTGAGAAAATTTGTCGGAACTTCACAAATAGACTATGCACATGCTTGAAAAGAGGGGCAAACTTACTATAATACGTTACATTACTTCAGTACATGAACATCAATCATGTATTGAAGCCCCAAAAACAGAATGAGAGAGAGATAAAGCAAGAGACGATATTTGGGGGTTAGGGTTTTTTTTCTCACATTTGGGTTGGAAATAGAGATTAGGGTTTCGATTGGGTGTTACTCCAAAATGGTTTGGAGAATACGGGAGGGTAATGTCGAAGCACTCCATGGTTTATATGGTACGTAAATCAATTTCATATTATATGTTTCCTTTGATTCAATTTTCGATGTAAGGCTTATAATTTGTTTGATTGCATTAAGAAAGTTAGTTATTTTCTTTTGTTTATTATTACTTTATATGTTGTTTAATGGTTGCATTTGTTTATTACTTCTTTATGTAGTTTTTATAAGTTGAAATGTTGTAGCATTTTATTTTATTTGTTCCTTTCTTGCTTATGTTTATTACTTCTTTTATTTATGAAGGCAATGTGAATGATTACATTTGTTTTTTCTTTGTTGTTACACCCACATAACATTTGTCTGGTCACTTCATTATTAAAATGTACGATGGTAGTGATTTTCAGTACACATCTGGTGAAAAGTGTTATGTTAGTGGGAAAGTTAGTTATATTGACTTATGTTACCTTAATGAAATGTCTTTAATAGTGTTTGAAATCATAGGAAATGAGTTAGGATATTTATATAGTCCAACTTTCTTATACAAAGTAGATGAATTTAATCCTGAAGTAGGTTTGGTAAAGATTAAATCAAACATTGATGTACTGAATTTACATAAGTTTGTAAATAAACTGAAGGTTCTTAATGTGTACATGAAACCAATTACTAATGAAACAATATAAGTTTTTAAGGAAGGGAATTTTAGTGAATACAATGAGTCTAGTGATAGTGATTCTTCTTTCAAGGTTAGTGACCTTGATTTTAATGATGGGTTTAATGAGTTAACAAATGATGATGAGTTGTTCTTTAATAATATAAACAAAGATGTGGAGTGGGGTGGTGTTAATGTGTATCAAACTAGTGTTGCTGGTAAAATTGGTGATCAGGGGAAAAAGAAAATAAGTGATAAGGGGAAAAGGGTGAAAGAAGGGGTGAATACAGATGACAAGTATGAAACTAATTATCAAGGATCAAATGAGTAACAAAGTAATTGCTTTGATTATGATTCTGATGATGGTCATTATAATAAAAAACCTACATACCCAGTGTTTAACACTGCAACAAATATGAAGTCCCCTGAATTTAAATTAGGAATGTTATTTTCTTGTGCCGATGATTTTAGGGCAGCTGTAAAGCAATATGCCATCAAAAATGGAAAGCAAATAACATTTTCAACTAATAAGAAATATAAGGTGAGGGCAGTGTGCAAAGGGGGGTGTGAATGGGTATGCCTCAATGTTGAAAGAGGAGCAAACTTTGCAAATGAAGACATTTAATGATAAACACACTTGTAATAGGTCATTTAATATTAGTCATGCAAACTCTAAATAGCTGGAAAAGCAGTACGTGGAGCAAATTATAGCAAATCCCTCGTAGCCAGTAGAATCATTTAGGGAAAGTATTCAAAGTGACCATAATGTCAATGTGTCTAATTAATGCCAAGTTTACATAGCAAGACATAAGGCAATGGAGTTAGTTCAAGGCAATTCAAAGGAACAATTTACTCGGTCGTGGGACTACATAAATGAGTGCAAAAGTCTAATATAGGGTCTACAATAGTCATGAAATCCAAAGTTAATGCTGAAGAATCCAAGCAACCAGAGTTTAGAATACTATATGTGTGTTGGCAAGCAGTGAAGAAAGGGTTCCTACATTATTATAGGCCATTGGTAGGAGTATATGGGTGCCACTTTGTGAGAACCTGCTCTTTCGACGCCGGCCCTCTTGGCGTCGATTCCTCCAGTTTTCCGGTTTAAATTTTAGAAAACGGTTCGTTTTATTATAAAGAAAAAGGTAACAGCTTGCAAAGGAATCAGAGTCGCCAGTTTGTTTTACTAAACAAACAAAAGTCTATGTAAAAAAGGAACATTTATGGATTAAACGCCATCTTAAACACAATTAATGCGAAACCAGTTGATTCAAAGGGTTCGGGGATTAAGTTACTAATCGGGAAGGTGTTAGGCACCCCAATTCGCCCTTTCGGTCTCTAAGTAGAATATGCGTGGAATTATAATCGAACATTTGCATGTTAATTGATGTTATCACGAATCAGCCCATAATTTTAGGAATACGAGATTTTGGGGTGGGGAAGAAAACCATGTGCTTCGTAATTCGCCCTTCGATTTTAGAAATAAATGTGTGTGTGATTTGAAAAATGATTTTTGATAATAATAAAAAGCAAAACATGTGTTTTTAGAAAGATTTAGGGCTTTTCGAAAGCTGATTCTGTGCATTTTTGTGAGCCAACCGCAGTCCCCAACCGTACGGTTACGTGCCAGCCGTGCAGTTGGCACCCAGCCGCACGCCCCAGCCACAGCCTCCAACCGCATGCCCTAACTGCACGCCCTGCGGCTACCCCCAACTGCACGCCCCAGCCGCACCCCCTGTGGCTACCCCCTGCGGTTGGCATCTTTTGGAGCATTTTTAGCGGAAATTTCCCTATAAATAGGACCCTTGGGGTCTCATTTGGGATCATCAACACTAACTAGTGTTTTTAGTAAGGTGAAATTCTGTCAAAATCATTAGAGAGTCTTCTTTTAGAGATTTACTAGTGAGAGAAAGTTTAGAGAGAGAAAGCTCTAGAGAGAGAAGGAAGTAAGCAAGGCAATCAAGGCAAGGTTCTCATTTCTTCTTCAAGCGCATCTGGTACGTCTTTCTACAACTTTTCTAAATTTCAATACTGTATTCAAATTCATTTTTAATACAAAAAATTAAATAACTTGCAAAGAAGTTCACTGTTTTCTAAACTAGTCCATTCTAAGTTTTACAAGAAATTTAAAATCCGTTTTGACACGTTTTCAAAACAAACAAAAATACAAAAACAGTTTCCAAACAAATAGAACAACGAGACTCTGATTTCATTCTACGAATGAATACGTAGGCGCTCGCAAAGCTCGAGTCTGATTTCAAAATACCATTTTAAACTAAATTTATCTAGAAATGACTATTCTGAAAACAATTCGAACTACTTGCAAGATATCTAAAATAGGAATTAAATACATGATCCATTAAGAGACCGAAATGGCAAATTGGGTGCCTAACACCTTCCCAATTCGTAACTTAGTTCTCGAACCCTAGCAAAGTAAATTTTTAAAATAAATCTCTAGTTTCAAACGTATGATAGATAATTCGTTTTCGAATTGTCCTTCATACGATCTTTTGTTTTCTCGTAAAACAAACTGGTGACTCTACAAAACAAGTATTTTTCATTTTTATTCAAAACCAAGAAACCGAGAAGTACGGGTCATGGACCCGAATTCTCACAACAATGTTATTGTATTGTTAGTAGTTTGTTCCTTTCCTTGTTAGATTAGTTCTTTCCTTTTCTATTGTCTTGTAAGGCTATATAAATGAAGCTCCCTCTTTATGTAATATTCAATTCATACAATATATTCAATAATATTTCTCTCTTTTATATACTCTTAACATACTTCTTCCTTTATTTTATTTCTTTTTCTTCCTTTTCTCTCTTACATTTTTTTTCATTTCATTTTCTTTTATCTTTTCACTTTCTCAGTTCATTGCTCTGCACATCTATGGTCTACACAGCTCTTCAGCTCTGGCCCTCCACAATCAACTGCAATATGCACAAATCCCACGCGGACAGCGGCTTCGCTACTTCTGCCTCCATTGCTAAGCAGCCAAGATATATTCTAAAGACTTGAAATAAGCCCTAAATTAGTAATGTTTGATTAGTTATAAATTTATTTCTTAATTACTTGTATATTTCTTGATTGATTGCATAATCTGAACTATTAATGAAGTGTATATCTTGAAATTTTAATGGGTTGTTGAACATTTGGTGATTTAGGTAAAAAGCCCTAATTTTATATATATAATATGAACTACGATGTGTATTTCTTGATTGATTGCATAATATGAACAATGAAATGTATTTCTTAAAATTTTGATGGATTGTTGAATATTTGGTAATTTCGATAAAAAACCCTAGTTTTTATATAATTAGATTCATTTATTTAGTTATTGAATATTAGCTATATTCTTGATTAGTTTTATTATAGTGGGTATATTTCTTGAATAATTGAATAATTTTATATTATTAGACTATTTAGTTAATTGTGTATTATTAATTAATTGTATATTAATTGTTGACAACGCCCAAAAACAGCAAGTTGATACACCCAAGTGCAGGCAGTCAAGTTATAGTATACTTAGGAAAGTCCAATGTCGAATCACATGGAAAGCAATGAATTTATTTCTCTGGCTATCTTTCTCAGAGGGAAAAAGGGAAAAGAAAGGAAAAGATGATAGAATCGGGGAATAAGGAAGAAAATTAAAAATACTAACTAACTAAACTAAAACTAAAAGCAAATCTAATCTTAGGGTGAAAAAGTAAAGAGAATCTATAAGTGCAAGTTATCTACCTAAAAATCATCCTAAATGCATTAAGGGAAGATGCAAATAGACTAAAAATAAATAAACTAAATAAAACAGCGCACTAATTAAATAAAATAGAATATTAAATGAGATTAAATTGATGGAAAACAAAAGTTTGGGGTATTCGTAATTAAGGAGTACGAAACTAGTCCAATCGGGTAATCCATATCTAAGTTTAAACAAGATTTTTCACTAAAATTCAGCTCCTAAACTCTCCAACCATCCAATTATATTGCTACTACAAGTATATGATGGCCTATGCATGATAAAGACTATATAAACTAACTTTGAGCAATAGAATTCGATAGTGAAGCTTTCAACTTTGAAAAAACATAATTTAAAACCGAGTATTGCTAGTGCGTGAAAAAAATAATCCAAGTTAATTAAACTTCTCAAAACTCGGTAGCTTAACACTCCTATAAGGTTTGAATAGGTTTGAATGTGATTCAAAACAAATCCGTCTTAAAAAGAATGCCGAAAGTCAAAATTAGCACTTTCTCGGCACTTATGTGAATAAATACCAAATCAGCGCCAAATTAGCCAATTCACTTGAGAAATTAACCCAACTAACTAGAGGATAAATACCGTCCTCAAATCAGCCACATTAGGATTTTGGTGCAAAAATCCGTAAATTGACGTTTTTACGATTCTTAATCAAATGGAACTTTTGAGCTAATTTATGAAAACATATTTTTAACATATGCAAAGATAAGAAAATATTCATACATTAATTAGGTGATCTACAACCAATGAAAAATTAGATATAAAAATAGATTGGATTACATTCAACGATTAATTACGCATCTTTCACGGTGGACCCCTAATAACGGATTTAGCTAGACAAATTAAATCAAACATGCAAATAAGCTTAGAAATTACGGAAAATATTAAACACATACATAATAATGTAGAAAATCATATTTGAAAACTTTTAGTTTTGAAATTTCGCAATTCCGATTTAAAACAAAGATTTTATGGCTAAAGTAGTAAACAAACTAAAAACCGACAATAACTAAGCAGAATCGACTTAAACCCTAATAATTTTGGAAAATCAGATTACTAATGATCAATAATGAATCACACATGAGTAGCATGGAAATACTATAAACTATTTAAATACGGAACACGGATTATGCATAAATCAATGAAAAACTGACAAACTAGAGCTATAAACCCTAGAATCAGCCCAAAAAACGTGGATTTAAGGTTGATTCCAGAATATATATGATCTCAAATAACTAATTATGAACATCTCATTTTGCGACTCTTGCAAGAATCTTGATCTCTAGGAAATGAACATGCATGCATGTACGAGCATTCCTAGATGCATACATACTATGTACATGTGATACAGGTCAAAGAAGGAAGCCAAAAGGACACCCGGACGAGATAAACATTCTCCTAAATTAAAATTTTAATTTTAAAACAAACACCCCTAAATGCTAAATTTTAATTTAATTTTGGACGTACCAAATTAAAATTGATCTTTTTTCATGGGAAATAACAATTAATTTATTTATCATAAATTAATAATCCATTATTACTTTAATTTTGGTAGGTGCCAGGATAAAAGTTCATTATCCTTTTTTGAACATAAAAAACATAACAAAAAAAGATGAAATTCAAATTTGAACTCTTATTCAAAAACTTAATAAATATACAAAATCTGCTACATCACAATAGATGCTTAGGGGTGATAAAATTCATTCAAATTTGCGAATTTACTATTTCTAGCAGGTTTAATTTGGTAATAAGTTGAGTTAGGAATGTTATTTGACTTCAGTCAAATCCAGTGTGATTCTTGATATTAACACTCTGAGATCCCATGATCTCTGTGATTTTCTATTTTTGGCAATTATTTTGAATTTTTTGGAATTTATTTCCTTTCTATTAATTTTACTCTTGTATAATAGTATTTCTTTGTAAACGTTTAAGGCAGACTATCATTAAATAAAATTTTGATTGTTTTCTTTTTTATATTGAGTGTTTATTACCCATTCTATAGGTTTCTGCTACATCACAATGTATGCCTACAAACATAATGTATAATAATTTAAAACATCATTTATTAAGGACCATTATAAGTTAAAATTAAAACACTTCCCATATTTAAACCCAAAATGCATTCTCCTCCATTTATCTCGATCTCCATAAGCTGATAATTTTAATCAAGTCTCAAACTTCTTCACCAAGAGGTCAACTCCATATTTAGGCTGTATAACCACATTATGTATGGGTGAATGAACATACTTAGGAGAAAGGGAGAGGGAGAAGTTGGATAAAATGAGTGTAATTAAGATTTTGAGTTTCGCTATTCCCAAATGTTGTCCAACGCAAGTGCGGAGTCCTCCCCCAAATGGCATGTACATCTGTGGAAGCTTGCATGCATTGGCGACCCCATTCGCAAATCTGTCTGGATTAAACTTGTAGGAATCTGGTCCCCAGATTTCAGGGTCAGTGTGTAGTGATGGCAATACAATCCAAAGAACGACTCCCTTTGGAACAAATAGATTTCCTATTTTCATGTCTTCTAAGACCCCTCTTGACACAATTGGTCCGGCAGGATATAAACGCAGTGATTCATTAATAAACATTGTCATCTGCAAAAATAAGGTATAATGTAATCAACTATCAAACCTGTCAAAAAAAAAAACCAGAAGAAGACAATCGTACATATCAAATGTGATGTTCATGCTGACTAACTATATAAAAAGTTTACCCGTTTCATCTTATTAATCATATCATTAGTTGGAAGTTGGCCCTCGCAAACTTGAAGAATCTCAGTGCGAACAAGTTGTTGCCATTCTAGATTTGAAGCTAGTAGCATAAGGCACCAAGTTGCGGAGGCTGCGGTAGTACTGTATCCAGCCATGTAAATATTTTTGCAGTTATCAACTATAAATTGGTCTATTAAATCCTTGTTCATGTCACTATTTTTAGCACCTTCAAGAATCATTTGCAATAGGTCCTTCTCCTCCCCAGCTTCATTTCTCTCGTTCACTGACTTCAAAATCAACATTCGGATCTCTTTTTCTAGTGCCCGTGCTTTTCTATTTCTCTCAGTAGGAAGATAGCTGAGTAACAAAGGACTATATCAAATTCTTTAATTTGAGAATATATATATATAGTGTCAGTTAAGTAACTCTAAAGTACCTAACGTCATATAAACTTCAATACATGCTAATGTATTAAAAATAAGGATTGCAAATTTAACTTTGCATAACCCTAAAAAATTATCATGCGTGTTTTATTAATAAATGGTTTTAAATTTGTAACTTGCTTAAATAATTCCAAAGCATTATGAACTAAACACTTAGACACAGTAATCTACTAAAAAATATGCCGTGCAACTTAATTTTGCATGATATCATAAAATCTTACAAATATAAAACTCTAAATTTATAAAAAATATTATTCCTTTTTTTAAAAAAAAAGAAAAAAAAATTCAAAGAAGCCCAATATTTTCAATATCCAGCCCGTATTTAAAACAGAGTTAAATTGTACTTTAAAATTAACATTAATTAAAACAAAGTACCGTACCGTACCGTAAGCCAGGAATCCAAGAATGAAAGGAATTTGATGCTATAACTGCCATTAGTTCTGTGAGCTTCAAGTAAATCTCTTCACCTTTAGCATAATTACTTTTAAAACAAACTCTTGATATCACATCTCCGATAAAAGTTGTCACGTACTGGTCAATATTTATGTGCGCAATCCCACCTTCACTCTCTATTATACTCTTCCAGGCGTTCACTAAAATATTTGCGGAATCTGTAATTTCAGTTATCATCCCCTGCCATATATATTCAAAATACACGTATGAAATCAACATCATATGTTAAAAAAAAAATTTAAAAAAAAATGAGATTTAATTAATTAAATTTTTACCTTAACCTTATCCCTGAATAACTCAGGTGATATGACTTTTCTTTGTTGAGCCCAGTAAGGGCCGCTTGAATTTATAATGCCATCGCCAAGCAAAGTCCCAACGTTTTCTTTTGATAGGAAGGTTTGCCCAAAGTCAAAGATGTGCATGTGCATATCTCTCTCACCAACTCAGGATTTGTCACATATAATGCCAGTTGGTTACCGAGAGAAAACATAAATACGTCACCTATGAAAACAATTAATTAAACATAATTATTTATTTAAAAAAAATAAAAACATTTAATTAATTTATATCCAAACCTTTTTAGATACAAGTAGCATATAGATATTAGATACCCTACCTTGGTGATCGACCACTGAAATGATGGGGAAAGAAATTGGGGTTCAAACATAGACGTGGGTTGGAAAACCCACCATATCTCAATTATACTAGTGGATTTGCTCCTGGTTCTTTTTGTATCTAGTTCGATCTAGTGCAAACGTGGATTTAATCCTAATTTATTTCTTAAAATTTTGAATTGAGTTCTTTTTCAAAATTGGACTCTCTTTAAAGCAAAAGCGGATTTGTACCTAGTTCTTTCTCAAAATTGGCATACTTTTACTGTAAAAGTGAATTTGCACCTAATTCTTTCTGCATTTATGTTTTACTTCAAAAATGGATTTGCACCTAGTTATTTTTCAAATTGAGACCTTCCCACATTTGGACCATGTTTACTGCTAAAGTGGATTTGTACATAGTATTTTTTGAATCATGTTTTATCTCAAACGGATTTGCACATACTTCTTTCTAAATCGTGTTTTATTGCAAAAGTGAATTTGCACATCATTCTTTTGCCAAATTTGGACATTATTTTATTGCAAAAATAGATTTGCAGTACATGTGCTTAAGCCTTAGTGAGGTCTTGGCGCGCGCACTTCATAGCTAGTGGTCACTGGAGTTCGCCAGACCTTGATATGCAAGCATGTTGTAACTTTTGTTTATTATAATTCTTTTTAATAATTATTTTACTTATCTATTTTTCTCAGTATAAGGAGAAATTTAAAGACCACTAAGGATAAGTTGGTAAAAGAACAAAAATGAGAAACCTAGAATAATTTAGTAACACAAAAAAAAAAAAAAAAAAAAAAGAGAAGCTTCCTAGGTAGGTAATGTAAATAACATATCCTCTAAGATAGTCTCATTGTTTTCCTTTGTGATATTTTAAATTAATAAAAAAATTATTCCTATTATTGACTGTCAATCATATATTTGTGTCAAGAAAGGTGAGCGTTACAACAAAATCAAGAGACACACAATATATAAGTATCAAAAATGAAGATATATAAATATATACGGAAATGGTACTTAATGATACGAGTGTTTAAGGAAGTGAGGGAAGAAAGAAAATTGTGCATAAACTTAGATAAAAGATAATAAAAATAAAATAGCATTAAATTTTGACAGTTCAAATTTCAACTATTGAGGCCAACAATATTTAATTTATTTATTTTATACGATGCGTGTACATGTATTACGAGTACATCTATTTCTGATAAAAATGAAAAGGTAAAACTTAAATTTGTACCGTATTTCTTTTTCCATTGGTGGAAGAAAGGAAAGAGAGTGTTTGCATAGTTGTGTTCATCAGGAGATGAGTTTCTGGGGACCTCGGCTATTGCATCTTCTCGAGTTTTCTTCATCTCCATCAAATTCCCAAGTAGGAGTTTTGGTGAGGGCCCACTTATCCCTTGATTCTTCATCAAAGATCTAAGCTTTTTGGTTTCTTCACCAACTCATTATACACCCAACCAAACACTCCCAATATAACTACTAAACCTATTGAAACACACACTTTTACTACCAATTCAATCTCCATCTCTCTCTCTCTCTCTAGTTTGTGTTATTCATGTTCCAAATCTATGCTTATTTTGTCAATTTATACCCGCACGAAATTTTGAGGTCATTAATTAATCATAAATATATTGGTGCCCCATACCCTTACAAGTAGGAAATGTTATTCCCTTTGCAATAATAGTTAAGCAAGAGGACTACGTTTTGTTACCATTCGAATGGTGAAATAATTGATTTTACATCATGTGAATGTTGTTAAAAATAATGATATTTATTGTTGGCCGGCGTTAATAAAAGGGTGGAGATATTGGCACCCCCTATATGTTTTGGAATTACTCCAACTTTTCATTCGGTCCTTAACAACTGAGTAAGGTGAATATTTTCCGGTTGTGAAAGGTTGAGTGGAAAATTAATAACATCTTACTCAGTTGTCAAGAACCGAGTATATAAGTTTATACTCAGCTGTGAGAATCCGGACCCTCGACCCGAGAGGTCTTCGTTCTCGGTTTTATTGGAAAACATGTTTTGTAGAGTCGCCAGTTTGTTTTACGAGAAAACAAACAAAAGATCGTACAAAGGACAATTCAGAAACGAATTATCTTTCATACGTTTGAAACCAGAGATTTGTTTTGAAAAAATTTACTTTGCTAGGGTTCGGGAACTACATTACGAATTGGGAAGGTGTTAGGCACCCAATTCGCCCTTTCGGTCTCTTAATGGATCATGTATTTAATTCCTATTTTAGATATCTTGCAAGTAGTTTGAATAGTTTTCAGAATAGTCCTTTCCGGATAAATCTAGTTTAAAACAATATTTTGAAATCAGACTCGAGCTTTGCGAGCGCCTACGTATTCATTCGTAGAATGAAATCAGAGTCTCGTAGTCCCTTTCTTTGGAAACTATTTTTCTATTTTTGCTTGTTTTGAAAACGTGTCAAAACGAGTTTTAAATTTCTTGTAAAATTTAGAACGGACTTGTTTTGAAAGCAATGAACTTCTTTGCAAGTTATCTAATTTTCTGTATTAAAAGTGAAATTAAATGTAGTGCTGAAATAGAGGATTTGGTAGAAAGACGTACCTGATGCGCTTGAAGAAGAAATAAGAACCTTGCCTTGATTGCTCCTTTCTCTCTCTAGGACTTTCTCTCTCTAGATTTTCTCTCTCTAGAACTCTCTCTTAGAACTTTCTCTCTCAGAATTTCTCTAAAATGACTCTCTAATAATTTTGACAGAGTTTCTACTTGCTAAAGACACTATTGAGTGTTGATCCCCTCAAATGGGAGCCCAAGGGTCCTATTTATAGCAAAAATCTCGCCAAAAACGCTCCAAAAGAGGCCAACCGCAGGGGGTAGCCGCAGGGCGTGCGACTGGGCGTGCGACAGGGGGTAGCCGCAGGGCGTGCGGCTAGGTCGTGCGGTTGGGGCGTGCGGCTGGGTCGTGCGGCTGGGGGCTGCGGCAGGGGGCTGCGACAAGAGGGCCAACCGTACGGCTGGCAGGTAGCCGTACGGTTAGGGGCGTGCGCGCTGGCTCACCAAAAACGTAAAAAATCTAACAGGGCAACCAACGCGGCTGGCAGGTCAATCCCCGTCCCTAGTAAGCGAAGAGGCAACCAAGGTTATATGAGACTCCCAACGCGGCCGAAAATGGAGTCCTTCTTATCGGTCTTTCTACATGCATGATGACTCATGATTAAATGCAGGATGCTTAAAGAAAACCAGTATTCGAATTCACGAGAGTCGTGGATTGGGGTGTTCACATCAGCCCTTAAGAATAGAGTAACAGACACTTTACTTGGTAGTGAATGATTGCATGAAAGTGAGTGTTTTTTTTTTGGATGCCAATATCTCTATAATAAATTTTTTGAGAAATATATATACAGTTTTTTATATAGTGTTACTGCAAGTTTTTAATCATCAATTTTTTTGATGAATTTGATGGAGACGATCTTCGTGATGAATAGATCAATTCCACCAAATTTCATTAAAAAATTTAATCAGGAAGTAGGATACATGCCTATAACAATCTTTAGTTAGCCCACTTCTTGATTGAATTTTTTGATGATATTTGGTGGAGTTAATTTACTCATTAAAAAAAATCATTTTATCAAATTTCATCAAAAAATTCGATCATTTACACCCTTAAAATAGAAAATCTGCCATTTAATTAAAAAAAAGGAGGGGCGGGGTTGTTTCTCTTTTTAAAGATTAGTTTACATAGTGTGAGAATCCGCAAATGCGACCCCGGGTCTCGATCCCGTGTTTGGGCGTCTGAAACATCGAAAGGGATTTCGTTGTTCCATTTGCTTCTATGTGTTGGTAATACATATCAAGTGTCTTTCTATCCTACTTCTAGATGCAAGAGGGTTTGTTTAGAGTCGCCAGTACGTTTTACGAGAAAACGAACAAAAAGGGTTATGTAAGAGGAAAGGCTATAGACAAGCCTTTCTTTACACGTTTGTCTGCAAAACCAGGATTATATAGGGTTCGAAAACTATGTTACGGATTGGGAAGGTGTTAAGCACACGTTCCGCCCTTTTGGTCTCTAGTGGTTTTTTATATGTTTATTTTATGTTGAAAAACTTGGAGGCTTTTACTGACAGTCTACTACTTTCTGAATAAAAAACCCGTATTTTGGGAAAACGAGAAAAGGGATGAAAACATTTGTGTTCCGAGATCCGGTTGTTTTGTTTTGAGAGAGGTAAATGCAAGTGACAAAAGCCTTTTATTTCAGAGAGAGTTTCCCGTATTATTTCTCCAGGTAATGATGGTTTTCTCGTGTTTTGATTATTTGAGAAAATTTCGGATCTTGTATCTGGACTAATTTAATATGGAATTAGAACTCTTTGAGAGGATTTTTATCAAGCACATCGCAGTCTATTGAAAAGACGGGATATGTTGGATTTTAATTCCTAAGTAAGTTTTCTCGGTTCGGGTTTTGAAAATAGAATTTTATTTGGATGATAATGTACTTACTTTCTAGTTTTACAAATGGTTTTATCATGGTCTTTGTTTTGAAACACAATAGACTATTTTATAACTTGGCAATAAGTTTATTCAAATAAAAAGTGGACAGAACAATAGAAGTAAAACAAGTACACAGATATCTAATTTTAAATACTATAAGAGACTTTCTTTACCTTCCCGACGAGAATAATAATAAGAAAGAAAATATAATATGGTAGAGAGATCTCTGGTGATAATAATCTTTTCCTTCTTCAGATATTGCCAAGAATTTGATTCCAGAAGCGGGACACGTCGAATGTCGAGAATAGATTCGATGATTCTTCAAAAATAAGACGTTTATAGAATATACTTGATAGAAGACCAGAAAATCAGATCTAAAACTCAGAATTCTTAGATCCCAAGTTGCCGTCTTGAACCCTTGGGGGTGTTGGTCTATTTATAGTGCTCGGGTGAGAATGTTGCGCGACATTTCCCCAGAAAGGGCAAGTGTCGCGCGTCATGTTGATCAATGTCGCGCGATAAACGACTGAAATGATGTCTCTGACAGTCTAATGTGTCAGAGAGTGGATGGTCTGGGTCAGAGAGGTTTGTCGTGCGACATAAGGGAGATTGTCGCGCAATAATCCCCCTTAAAAACAGGTTTGTTTGGCCAACAAACCCTTCCGGAGCAGTTTCGAGTGCTCGGGTGGGTCCTGGGCTTCAAGAACTGTACCTCTCGATGGTCGTTAAAGTTCTTGCGGGGGTCATGGATCGGGGTGTCTACAGACTCTCTCGACTCAAGCTCCTTGCTTGCAAGGAATTGAGGTGACTGGAAGAGATCGTGGTCAATGGCTCTCGCAAGAACTCTAAGAAAGTGCGCGTATGTAAAAGTGTTTGTGAGTGCCTCCGAAGAGGGCTTTGTATTTGGTTTTGCCTCCGGAGAGGACTTTTGTTACCTCATTGCCTCTTTTTATTTGCTCTACTCACCTCAGATGGGAGGACTACCATTTCTCCACTCGCCTCAGATGGGGGGACTACCATTGCTCCACTTTGCATCTCTAGGAGGGCTTTTGATCTTCTCGCCTCATGTGGGAGGACTACCATTGCTCCACTTTGCCTCTCTGGGAGGGCTTTTGATCTTCTCGCCTCATGTGGGAGGACTACCATTGCTCCACTTTGCCTCTCTGGGAGGGCTTTTGATCTTCTCGCGTCATGTGGGAGGACTACCATTGTTCCACTTTGCCTCTCTGGGAGGGCTTTTGATCTGTAGAAAGAAAGAAAATTGCCTCTGGGAGGGCTTTTGTGTGTGCTTTTGCCTCTGGCGAGGGCTTGTGCTCGTGATTTGCTTCGAGGAGGGCATGTGTTTGTGGTTTGCACTTCGACGAAATTGGTTGTCTCTCTTAGACTGCTAGAGTGAGAGAGAGAAATTTTGTGTGAGTGAAAGGAACTCTCTCTGGGACTTTTAATTTTTATTCAGATGTCCTTTATTTTCCCGTATATTTCTAAATTTTTACTTTTATTTGTTTTCCCAAGTGAGGACACTTCTCTTAAAAAGCAGTTTTCGGATTTCTTCTGTTCTTCGCAGAATGATGATTCGAAGATTTACTTCCAAGTCATCTCTTTTGTATCATGCTAAAAAGAAAATTTGCTTGAAAGGGCAATATCTGATCCCTGATCTTTGATCTCTTTAGTCCTCATCTTTTCACTTAGTGGGCCCACATCGTTTTCTGTTTTTCGATGTCCTTGTTTCTCCCTCTTTTGGAAAGATTTTTCCTGGCGTTCTCTGTTTTTGACCAAGAGTCTTTTATCCCTTTGTCGTGATCAGGAACCTTACTCACCCAAAACGAAGCCCTGAGCCGGTTTTGGCCTAGCTGTCACTTTTGATATGGCTCTCCTTGTCACTCTATATTTTTGTTTCTCTCGCTTGCTCTGGGCGTTTACGCTGGATTTTCTCTTTTCTACTCTTTTCAATTTTTTCTATTCCCGTCTCATTCTGATATTTTGCCTGTTCTTATTGAGGTTCTCAGTCCTTTTGGGAGATCAGAGATTCCTTTAACCAATGTATTTTGTTCTCGCGATTTTTTGGAGAGATGATTTGGAAGCCTTTTCCTGGGGATATTCATCATGAGTGTGCGGTATATAGAAAGGCTTTGAAACTGTCTTTTATGAAGTATTTCTGCAGGAGAAAAAAATGAGATAAAGGACAAAAAATGAGGAGAAAGGACAAACTGTCGCGTGACACCTCGGTGGGGAGGGGTTTGTCGCGCGACAAACGCGACAAATGTATAACCCCCCTGCTGAGCTCATTCCACCTCATTTTCCCCTTTCTCTTGCTCTCTCTAGCCCTCTTTCTTTCTTCTTTCTTGCGTGGAAGCTCTGCCGCCTTCCCTATTTTTTCGAATTTTTCGCTACCTTGCCCATATATTGATGGATTCCGCACAGCCAGATTGACTTGAGGGTGACCAGGAGGAGGTCACTTTTACTGACGCTTAGGGAGTTCTCCACTGTAGCCCTCACCATGATGATTGGGCGGATCTCGACTAGTATGGCGAGGAAGGGGTGGATTGGGGTCGTGTTGTGGTCTACCGAGACATTACCCGAGCTGCTCCAGTCCCGGACGTTCCTTGGCTCTTGATGGAGCCTATCTCACATGAGATCCGCTAACGGTCTCTGTTATGTTTTCTCGAAAATCCTTCCTTTTGTGTATTTATATTTGTTTGTTTATTTATTTATTCTTGTCGTTTCCTGCATGTTTTAGACAATTCTACTGTTAGTATACATGCCTGCCTGACAATAATGTCTGATTTAGAGAACACATACTTTACTTGTGATACCTTTAGGAATTTACAAAATTTTACCCCTATAGTTATATAACTCTCACAATTACACCAAAGTACCCTTAGTTTTTAGAAAATTATATAATTTTACCCTCATAACCCTATATCTCTCGTAATTACACCAAAATACCTTCAGGTTTAGAAAATTACATAATTTTACCCTCCTAACCCTATATCTCTCGTAATTACAACAAAATACCCTCAGGTTTAGAAATTACATAATTTTACCCTCATAACCCTACATGTCTTATAATTACACAAAAATACCCTCAGGTTTTGAAAAATTACATAATTTACCCTTATATCCCTATAACTCTCATAATTACACCAAAATACCCTCAGGTTTAGAAAATTACATAATTTTACCCTTATATTCCTATAACTCTCATAATTACACCAAAAATACCCTCAGGTTTAGAAAATTACATAATTTTACCCTCATATCCTTATAACTCTTATAATTACACCAAAATACCTTCAAGTTTTAGAAAATTACATAATTTTACCCTTATATCCCTACAACTCTCATAATTACACCAAAATACCCTCAGGTTTGGAAAATTACATAATTTACCCTTATATCCCTATAACTCTCATAATTACACCGCCAAAATACCCTCACGTTTAGAAAATTACATAATTTTACGCTCATATCCCTATAACTCTCATGATTACACCAAAATACCCTTACGTTTTTTAGAAAATTACATAATTTTACCCCTATATCCCTATAACTCTCATAATTACACCAAAATACCCTCAGGTTTGAAAACTTACATAATTTACACCTATATCCTTATAACTCTCATAATTACACCAAAATACCCTTAGGTTTGGAAAATTACATAATTTACTTCTATATCCCTATAATTCTCATAATTACATAACCAAAATACCCTAAGGTTTAGAAAATTACCTATTTTTACCCCCTATATCCCTATAACTCTCATATTTATACCAAAATACCTTCAGGTTTTTAGAAAATCACATAATTTACCCCTATATCCCTATAACGATCATAATTACACCAAAAATACCCCCAAGTTTAGAAAATTACATAATTTTACTCTCATATCCCTATAACTCTCATAGTTACACCAAAATACCCTCAGGTTTTAGAAAATTACATAATTTTACCCCTATATCCTTATAACTCTCATAATTACACCAAAATACCTTTAGGTTTAGAAAATTACATAATTTACCTTTATATCCCTATAACTCTCATAATTACACTAAAATATTCTCAGGTTTAAAAAATTACATAATTTTACCTTCATATCCCTATAACTCTCATGATTACACCAAAATACCTCCAGGTTTTTTAGAAAATTACATAATTTTACCCCTATATCCCTCTAACTCTCATATTTATACCAAATATCCTCAAGTTTTTAGAAAATCACATATTTTACCCTCATAATCCCATAACTCTATACTTATATATACGTCTCTATTTATTGCCTGCAGTGGGTTGGTCGAGTTTGGAGTTCTCCCAACACCATTTTTTTAGAGTGGCGACATGCGCCGGCCCCTGTCTAGGAGTTGCTTCTTGCGCTCCCTTTGGTTCCCTTTTTGATGCCCTATCGGAGCGAGTATCTGGGGCAACAGTCCTAGTGTTGGCGCTGGCCTTACATTGGTGGTACACCATCCATACCTTCCACTGGAGCTGGGAGAGATAACAATGATCCCCTAGATTTGTTTGCTTTGACTGGGATTCTTTCGGAGGGGGTCCCTATCCAGATTGACGTCCCCTTGCATCTCACGGCAGAGGGTATTGTTGGCGCATTAGGATGGTTCTCGGAGTGACGAAGTTTTGGCGATACGATACCCCGGGCGGTCTTGATTACATGCCTGGTGACAGAGAGAGCTCGACTAGTCGCTTTAGGAGCACCGATGCCCCGACAGGAGGCGCGCTTGTATGCCCAAGTTCTTCTTTTGTTGACACTCCAAGACTTGTTTGAGGCTCGTGCGGGGGACACGGCCCATCTCTGGTGGTTGCCCTATCTTCGAGACTTCAGCATCATGTTTGATTACGACTGGGGCGGCTATTGTGAGAATCCGCAATTCTCTTGACCCGTCCTTCCTCGATTTCTTTTGTTTTAAAGGAAAACGTATTTTAGTAGAGTCGCCAGTTTGTTTTATAAAAACAAACAAAACATCATATAAAATACAATTCAATAACGAATTATTTTTCATACGTTTTGAAACTAGAGATTGATTGAAAACTTATTTTGCTAGGGTTCAGGAACTACGTTACGATTTGGGAAGGTGTTAAGAACCCATTTTCCCTTTCGGTCTCTTAATGGATCATGGATTTATTTCACATTTTAGACATCTTCCAAGTAGTTTGAATGGTTTTCAGAATAGTCCTTTCGGATAAAATTTAGTTTGAAATCATATTTTGAAATTAGACTCGAGCTTTGCGAGCGCCTACATATTCATTCATAGAATGAAATCAGAGTCTCGTAGTTCCATTCTATTGGAAACTATTTTTATATTTTAGTTTATTTTGAAAACGTGTCAAAAATGCATTTTTAGATTTCTTATAAAACTTAAAAAGGATTTATTTGAAAACAGTGAACTTCTTTGCAAGTTATCTAATTTTCTATATTAAAAACTTATATTAAATGCAGTATTGAGATTCATAAGAGTTATAGAGAAATGTACCTTATGCACTTGAAGAGGAACAAGGATATTACTTACTTGCTCCCTTCTCTTTCTAGAACTTTCTCTCTAGGATGATTTCTCTCTAAAACTTTCTCTCTCTATGAATTCTCTCTCTCTAAAAAATTACTCCCTAACAATTTTGAAAAGTTTTTCCTTACAAACTAAAAACTATTGAGTGTTGATGATGTTCAAATAAGAGCCCAAGGGTCCTATTTATAGGAAAAATCCTACAAAAAACGCTCCAAAAAAAGCCAATCGCAGGGGGTAGCCACAGGGGGTGCGGCTGGGGCTTGCGGTTGGTACGTGCGGCTAAGGCGTGCAGTTGGGGCCCAACCGTACAGTTGGCAGGTAGCCGTACGATTGGAGGGCTGCGGATGGCACTCTGAAAATGCACATAAACACCTAAAAAAAACTCAAAATTTCTAACGGGGCGCTGCCCCGTACCTCGCATCCCGGGATTGGTTTATATCAGACTTTCATCAGATCCGAACATGGAGTTTTTTCTAACAGTCTTCTATATGCATGATGACTGAAGACTAAAATGCAAGATGCTTGTTTGTATAAAAAAATATTCACACAAGAGTCGTGGATTGGGGTGTTCACAGACCCTCTCGTCCTGGATTCTTGCCCTAAGAATTCTGGGACGATAAGAAGACAACGATTTACGACTCTTGTGTGATTCTCAATGTATTGATACTTGAATTAAAATATACCCTTCTGTCTGTGAATTTCGTGGCATCTCAGGCGATGCAATCCATAACCGCCCTTTCCCTTCTTGACTAAGCAACACGGTACATCGGTTTTTTTTTCCGCCTACACTCAGCGGCATATTTCTACCCTCGGCATAACGCATTTCTGCAGGGAGTTTTCACATCTGCTGAACCCAGGTGATTATTATGAAAAAGTGTTTCAAAAGTTTCCCATCTTCCGGGGAGAAGTGAAAAAATGATTATTGTCTTGTGATTCCCTTCGTGGGGATCTGTGTTAAAGGAAGAAATTTTCCATCTTTGGGAAATGTGAGAAGATTCCCATCGTGGGGAATGTGTGGACAAAGTTATTCCATCGTGAGGACTGTGCGGTAAAAGTTATTTTTCTTCGTGGAAAAAGGGAATCGAAAAAAATTCCCATTGTGGGAATGCAAAGAATTCCTATCTCTAAGGAATTTGGAAAATTCCCTTCGTGGGGAACACGTGGAGTCATTATTTTCCTTCGTGGGGAAAGTGATTTCAAAAAAAATTCCATCGTGGGGAATGCGAAGAATTCCTATCTCTGAGGAATTCGAAAAATTCCCTTTGTGGGGAACACGTGAAGTCGTTATTTCCCTTCGTAGGAAAGTGATTTTGGAAAAAAATTTCATTGCGGAGAATGCGAAGAATTCCTATCTCTGAGGATTTCAAAAAATTCCCTTCATAGGGAACACGTGGAAAGTGTTATTTCCCTTCGTGGGGGAAAGTAGCTTCAGAAAAATTCCCATCGTGGGGAATGCGAATAATTCCTATCTCCGAGGAATTCAAAAAATTCTACTAGATAGTGTCTTGTTGTCTCAATCTTTTTTTATTACTCAAACACTGCTTTGTTGATTTTTTCAGAAATTGATATGCTAGAGAGAATTTGCTTGCAAGTATTGAAGTGTTTTT